>JAPMOB010222912.1:0-14366 GCA_029875015.1 Lepomis gibbosus | reverse complement strand
TCAGAGAGAAAGAGAGAAGAGGAGAGAGGAACTCAGTGCATCATGGGAAATCCCCCGGCAGTCTAGCCTATAGCAGCATATAAACAACATGCAGACATCTAGTTCACTCTACTTGGACAGCAAACTAACCGTTATGACCATATTACAAATTACATGTTTGCAAAATATGTATTCACAATATGAGATTTTGCACAAATCAAAGTTCTGTATACTTCTTTATGGCCCATTTACACTTTATTTCTCTTTTTACAATAAATACAGTAAATTTTACAATAAAGACTTTAATAGGAAAAGAAGAATTTGATTATTCTGACACCACATGAATGCACCATCACTCACTGCCCACCCATCCCTTTCTAAGCACGCAGGAGAAGCTACAGTGGCCGACACACTCTGTCAGCACTTGTGCTAAATAATACATGTGCCGCCCCATTTGTCCAAATTTCTATTCTTTTCTTACTTCTAATACAACAGTTGACTGCTACTACTAACGTTACTTGTTCTTTTTCTTCTTGTTACGTATTCAACATAGTGACAAAAGGTGACCTGTAGAGCAGTTTGTCTGTTGGGGCTACTGTGAAAACATGGCGGCGCAACATGGCGATGTCCATGTAAGAGGACCCGTGGTGTATGTAGATGGAATTGGCTTATTATAAGGTAATAAAAATATAACGGTTTATTATGTGAGGTGTTTTCACATCACTGAAAACAGGTATACATGAATATTATATTGCATTTCTGACAATGGCTCCTCCTAAATATAACACACTGAACCATTAAAGCAAGACTATGCAACAGTAGCCACAAGGGACACTTCCACATTGATGGTGAATGTTATAGTGCATTGCAACAGTTACACAAGTAGAGTGTCATGAAGTTAGTGTCTGACCTGAAGCAAATATCTAAAGTTTACGCTACAGGTCATACTAGACTATGTCAGGCTGTAGCAGCTAAACATCTGAGTGTGATGAATTGAGTAAAGATGTGTTGTAATGCTTACTAATTCATTCTTTTATTTCTAAGAGGAATAATGTCTTCACGAAGTTCAAAGTACCTCTCTGAGCCTTGGCTTTAGGAAAGAAGTGGTTTAATTTAATTGGCACAGCCTGGATTGTCTTAGACCATGAACGTACCACAACGTCTTAAAATGGAACAGCTGGCCCCTTTTATTTCTTTAGTAACGTATGAGCCCTAATGCAAATACCAATATTATAGGCCTAGTCTGAGCCAGAACCTGAGCTTTCTAGCTGCGTTTGTCAGTTATGTATGTACTGCAGGAGCAACTATGGAAGACACACTGTTGTTCTACAAGCAGGCTGACAGCTTTCAAAACCTGTGGACATTTCCTCTTTTCAGCAAGACAGCTCTTAAAGTTGCATAGCCTTCTTACAGTTTGAATTGATTTGGCTTCACAGAAATGCTCTGTCACGTTCCTCTAGTAGTAGTAATACCTGGGTGAACTAACCCATTACGATGATTAGTCAGTAGAAGGCGATGCATTATATCATAAATGTTTTTTTTTCCCAAATATGTTTCAGTGTTCAAACCTCCTGCTGATGATTTAGTGCACTAAATCCTTTCATTGCCCAATATATGCAAATTAATTTGATTTTTTTATAGTAAGATAAGTATAGTATAGTATAGTATAGTATAGTAAGATCATTTTATTAATCTTAACTACTTTTTAGTAATGTTTTCAGTTTGTATAGCTGATTAAAAAAATTGCAAGATTACCAGTTTTGGGAAATCACACACACTATTTCCTAGCAGTGATTTCACAGTAATGTTTAAAATAAGATCCAAAGCATTTGCATAATTGTGTTTACGATGTAGAAAATGTACAATAATAGCTGCTTTCACAGGAGCATGCACACCCGGACCATGTAATTTGCTCCTGTGCCTGTGCGTGTTTGTGTGCATGTGCGGCAGAGGCTGGTAAATTGTTTATCCGAGTACAAAAGTGCAAAATGGTCGACATCACTTTGGACAACACTATGAGCCAACGAAGCGTGTTAATAAAGCAACAAAGTCAGCAAGTAAAAAGTGAGTGGAAATATTAAAAAAAAAAGGGAGCTTGAAAATCAAAGCAGAAAGCCTAAAGAAACCAAAATAGGCGGCTTGTGGAGAGCCTATGCATCCCTACAATAAACAAAATTACAGATCAGCTTGACTTCTTTCGTACATTTCTGATACCACAAAACCTGATTTCCTGTTTATCTAGATGGGAAGATAGGGGAGAGTTAAGGCCTAATTTGAATCCACATTTCATACGACTTTAACAAGAGGTTTTTCCGGACTTGACATCTGTGCGGTGATAAGCACATGGCCAGTCAAATGACTCATGAGTGTGCGCGTGTGTCATACTGGGTTAGGGGTTATGCTGTGTGCATACTGAGTGTGCAAACCAGCGTCTGTCAGTGTGTGATGTATGGGTGGACGTGTGTGTGTGTGTGTGTGTGTGTGTGTGTATCCGCATTTTTAACACTGACATTCAAGGTTTATTGTAAGCGCGTGTAGACAGGAAAACCTGCAGGGCACTTTCTCATAGTTCCCCCGATGAGCTTTGCTCTGAGTAAGATGGAGGAGTGTGATGGGAACAAAGGAGGAAAAGTCGTCGGGAGTTAAACTGAAAGGAAATATACTGTGGAGAAGATAGGAGATCCGATAGAAAACAAGCATGTATGAAAGTACATCCAGAAGAAACGCTAATCAGAGCAGAGGTGAACCTGATGAATGAGGTCACGGCAACAATAACAAAACACACTATTTCAGCACAGATCCTTGTCAGCACTGGAGAGCTTGAGTGACCAGTGGATTAGCACATAAAGTCTGTACAGTGACAGTACAGTCATTCACACCATAGTGTTCTTAGCCATCCACGCTGATACTTGTCCTTGCCACCATATCAAAAGCTTATATTACAAACACTATCTTTAAAATAAAAAAAGTTGCTGCTTTTTAAGCTTGTCTTACTCTAAACTGAAAGCTGTTTTTCAAATAAGTGAAAGCAACTGCATTTTTATTTATTAATCTTCCTTAAAGCTTTTCAGATGATCTCAAGAACTTTCACCTATTTTCCTTGTTGGATGTTTTCCAACCTCACAGGATGGCATGTTGTGAAATGGTCCAAAGGCATAAATCTTGCACATAAACCTCCTTAATTAACTGTCTTCAACAGAGGAGGTTAATATTCCACAAATTGCAACCTTGGAGTTCATGTAAAAAAATAGTCTGCCGAGGCAAAGTCAGAGTTAATTACAGCGCACAGGACCTCACAGAGCTGCTTTTGTTGTGTGACAGGGGTTTACGCAATCATTCTAAAATGCAAAAGGTGAGCTTCCCTCAGGCCGAGCCTTTGACAGCTTCAACTCTCACTGCTATCAAAATACATCTAATTTTTTCCTGAGTGTGGGCCCACGGCTAAACACAAAAGTCGCCAAGACGCCCGCATGAAACATTATACAATAGCCAATAAATTTTGAACCTAAGGCTTGGCCTTAAAACCTAAACGCATAAATGTAAGACGACCTCACTTGTCAGGAAACACCCTTTTAGCACCGGCAAGATGGAGTGGGTGTGTGGGAAGGGGTTGTTGAAGTCAATCAAATAGACTTGGAAAGGATTAGGGCTTTTCAAGGAGGAAAACAGTCTGTACTTAGTGTTCATCAATAAGTGGGTCAGTCATTCTGAAGCTGTATTGATGTCCAGGTTCAGTAACACTACATAATCTATTACAATGTAATGATACAATTATTTTTATAGAAGCTGTTTTAACCTTTTACCCAAGACTTTTAGCTAACTGTTTATTCTAAATGACTTATCTTGCTTGCTAGCAACTTTTCATGCAGTCTCTATAGCGACATCACTTTAAGCTATTAAAGCTGTCTCACGCCGGTAGGAGGTGTGAATGGTGATGTCAATCTAGTGTAGCTGGCAGCCCCCTGGTTATTAAACAGACAAAAAATATACTAAAATTTTGAGCCACTCCAATTTGTAATCTTATCTGGATTTTTAATGTTCTCCTGAATACAAATGCAAGGAGGTATTTTTAAAATCATATTGTAATTTGAAACCTGCTCCATAGTCTTTCCACGTACCCCCTGGCAGCTGCAGAAGTACCCCCTGGGGCACAAGTACTCCTGGTTGGGAATTACTAATCTATCCACCAACTGAGTAAACTGAGCCTGAATCGTAGCTTCACCCTCTGGGAAGATCGACAAACAGCAAATGACATCAAATCGCTTCGTGCCACATGTTCCATGAACTTGACGCTATTGATTGGTTTATTAGACACAGCTGTCTTTTAAGACTCTAATATGGGAGTGGTGCAGTCGTACACAGCCACAGGGCAGCATTCTCTGTGTGAACAGCAACAATAAATCTACTGCCCGCTCTTTATCTCAGCACCGCCACAGCAGTTAACAGGATTGGAGAGTGACAAATTCCATGTAGTATAATTACATTAATCTGATTACAAATTATGCTAATCATATCACAAAAGATGGTAATTGAGTAAAATGGAGATACTTTTTGACAGTTGTTTGACACATTTGAATAGCTAAAGACGCACTGATTGTCATACTTCATGGTTGCAAATATTGGCAATATAATTCAGATTATAGTCTGTAAATGTGACAATGTGATTATAAATCTATTTCCCTTTTTGTACAATTTTCTCGCCTAAATAACATTAATCTAACACTCGTGTGCTGGAATGATCTAATAATTGTGATACCGAGTAATGTGTAAGCAGGTAGTAGCAATGAATTTCATTCTGAGAGTGACCTTGCTCTGTTTCAGCCAGCAGCTGCTCAGTCTGTCAGGCTTTTCTCCCTGTGCCACAGCAGCAGCTGAGGAGCCATTTTGGGGCCTGATGCATTCAACAGCTGGTGGTGCCAAGCCCAGGATGGGCGTAGGAGGAGAGAAGAAGGGGAGCGCGAGGTCGTCTGTCTATCGAGCCATGGAAACATGGGACACAGAGCATATCGGACAACAGCCGCGCAACCAAATGGCAAAACAGGAACAGAACTTCACTCGCATCCCGGAGCTGACCTAAAATCACATTTAAACTGCAGCTATAAAAGTCTCATCACTCAAACTACTGTGTAATGCATGTGTAATGCATGCCATGAGAACACTGCAGACTTACCCATATGCTGCATGTTTAAGGAACGCCAGAGCCGGTTTCGGTTCACGGCACTGTTCCCAGGTATGCATGCATGTGCGTGAGGATTTTTGAGCCATGAGCTTTACAACAATGTGAAAAAAGAAAAAGTGGATGGTATCCCATTCCTTCTTACGATCCCAGGATGTGTTTACATAAAATCGACCTTGGCGGTGTCAGGTAATGGAAAATTCTCTGCCGGTTTGACCGTTTACACACACTGGAGGATGTGAGAGAGGGAATCGTTTAGGAGACAACCTCTGTCTTGAAATATCTCAAACCTCTCTGCACTTCATTGCAACTCACTCACTGGGTAATGACAATACTCATCCACAGTCAGATGTTCAAAGCCCCCCCCCTTCNTGTTTGGAGTGTTGTGCTGTGCGCAGAGCATAGGTTTGGTTAAAATGAAGCAGAGAGTACGCCACATGAAGGTGGAGTTTCCTGTAAAGTTTTTTTTCTCACATGTAAATCATCCCACATCTCTGAACTGACACTCAGGGAAGAAATTCACTCTGCCTTTATGTTTCGCTCGATCGCGAAACCTGCTGCGTATGTTCGAGTTTCGCTGTCTCCTTACAAGTTATGCGCTCTGTGTACTCTTTGTGCTGTCTGTCTGTGTGTGTTTTAAAGAGAGTCTGCAGAGATGACAAGACAGCTGAACAAATGTAGAAAGAGATAAACATTTGGACAGGACACACCAGGTGTATTGCAAGTAGTATCCAGACGGCGCCGTGACGAATCAGAATGTGAGCGGTTACAGTTTGATTCATTTTGCATAATTCCCTCCTTGAATTGGCTACTATGCATTTCAGAATACGGGTTTTCTGGAATTTAGAAAATTTTCAACGTCTCTCAAAGCAATTATGCACAGTTTTTGTTCGATAAGATCATGCATAGTTCTCAACAATCAACTATCACATGCATGCCTCTGTGTGATGATCTGGGGCTAGGCCTCCCAATCAAGAGATATGGCCCTGCTCCTGATATAAGATACATCCATTTGTCACTTATGTGTAGACCAACATGCATTATCTACAATATGATATAGATTCATGCATATAAACATCCACCCAATCTGTCTAATCTTGTCTGTTGTTTTTATCTTAAATCAGTTTTATCAATTAGTTTTTTAGTTGTTTTAACCTGACTTTAAAAGCTTATTCACAACAGATGCTGTGAACTAGCGTCTGCTAAATGTCATATTCATCAGTATTGTCCCTGTTAAAAACACAAAAATATGCCCTTTGGCCATGATTTTTATTGGTTATAATGACTTTATTCTCACCAAAGTGACTGCTTAGATCTGAGTGCATAGTGATGTCGCTACAATAGAAGTCAGACAGGGCAAGAAACATGCCTGCACATGCACAAGTTTTAAACATGCCAACAGTTTAATTAAATTACCTAAACCACTTTATTTGAATATCAGCACACCTAAAAGTCTGGCAATGATCCCTAACTGTACGACTATACACACCGTATGGTAGGTGAAAGTGGAACCAGGAAGTAGGTCTGTAAACTGTAATGCAAAAATGGTTAAATACAAAGTAAATAAGAATGAGGATAATTTAACATGAATAAAGCCTCATTTCCACTGCATGGTACGGTGCGACTTGCTTTTATTACTAGATACTTTTCCACTGCAGATAGTGCCCCGCACTGTAGGTGGGATTTTTAGCGACACGGGTAATCTGCACTTCGTCAATTGACCATGGGAAGCTTTTGCGAACTTGTATTTTTTTTTAATCCGGGTTGAGTGTTTTAAAAGAGTTGCAGTCGCTATTGATGGCGGGTTTGTTCAGGATGCCCCCTGTCACGCAAGTGAGAACTTTAATGACAATTCTCTCTGACCAATAAGTAGTCTGCAGTGTTTTGACTCCACCTTTCATTAACGGCTCCGCTCGCACCGAGGTGTTGTAAAAAAATTGAAAACCATAAAAGAAGGGTTCAAAGTGAGTCGAGCCGTGCCGTGCTGTGTCGTGCTGTACTGTGCAATGGAAATGAGGCATTTAAGTCTATAGAGGCTTAAGCAGAGTAGTGCTTTGAGCTAAATGCTAATGTCTAACATGAGCACAATGATGATGTTGATGTTTAGCAGGTACATGTTGAACGTCATAGTTTAGTGTGTTAGCATGCAAATATTTTCTAACAAGAAATAAACATAAAGTATAACCGAGGCTGTGAGAAATGTAATTAGCTCTGCAAGGTATCTGGTCATAAACAAAAATATTGGATAAACAGAAACTTTGAGTGCAAACAGGAATTTATGAAACATAGAAAAAAGAAAACAAATCCTGATTCAGAGCAGTACCTAACTGACAACACTGCTCATTCTTGCTTAGCCTATAAAGTACCTTCACATCCACATACTATACATGATTCTACAAATATAAAACCTTCACTGAACATGTAATTGGCACACTGTATGAGAGGCAAACATGAGAGTCATGGCTGACCTGTAAGACACAGTAATTGTACTTACTCCCCTGCACAATGAGTAATAACGACTCACAGATGAGTGTGTATTGAGCAGGTTTTATTATAAACCTATTTAAACCCCTTTTAAATGTAGCTTGAATTAAAAAGAGGTTATATACAGTAGATAGGAGAAAAATAATCAGTGCAATAGAAGCCAGTTGGAGCTGTGGTCTGCTTCCCATCTCTTTAATCAGTAACAGTGTCCCTAGAGCAAATACAGTACCTATTTTAGTTCCTAACATGGTGTGTATTTGTATGGACCATCAAATTACCCCTTAAAGCAATTACTGAAACGTAAATGCTGTGTAAAGCATTTTTCTCGAACAAAATCCTTCCCATTTTCTTCATTTGGACCGATAACACAGCCGAGGCTTGGTTTTTTTACGATGATTCGCTGCGATTAGCCTGCATTTCCAAGAGGTTAGACGATGCTGCCATATCCTTATTTGACACACTATACACCTCCTCTGGTGCACCCAAGGTGTGCCAATGAATATTTCAGCAAGTCAAAATGGATATTACTCCTGAGTCAGACATGCTGGCACAGGCTGCGGCGCTACAGGTGGGGCATTAGTGCCAGGCACGCTCAGAGCACAGGGGTAATGTATCGAGACATTATGGGCTCGGGTCACTTTATTTTTTTTATTTTTTTTTCCTGTTCTGATAAGAGAAGGTCACATGTGGAAAATTTAGCTGCATTTAAAGAGTAGTTCAGAAAGATCATGGCAGCTTTTGCTCAGCTACCAGTATCTTTAGCTCTAACAGACAGATGCAACAACGACGTCTGCTTTCAAATGAGTTCAGATCCGGACACTCTTTAGTATAACATTTGCACAATATTGCTTTGCATTTACTAGCATACGTTCCCCTCTTAAGGGATTGTGCAGAACTTGATTGCTTTATGTTAATCTAGATTTTTCCACATTTCAATAAGAACTGAATATCACACTGCATCACATTCACCCACATGTATGATTAAAATATGGTATAGTGGGCCTGCTCAGATTGTAGCTTCAGCTTCTTATGTGTCATCCAGAAGGTTTCAGGCAATAGAGTCCTCACATGGCTCATCAAAAGATAAGCTCTTCTTACAATTCTTGATTTTCAGCTGAGACCCCTCTTCCCACAATTATAAAGCCGCACACAGGAATTGCCTTTAACCAGTCACTGTACAAATACTTTGACGTAAGCCATGCATGAAAGAGCTTACATCTTCCCCCAGCAGTATGTAACGAAAGAGAATGCACAAAGGAAACGTGATGCCGTGCTTTTATATAAAACCCTGAAATCAGTGAAGGTTTAACAAGTGATAACATTGGACTTGGTAAACTGTGTAGCATGGATCTCATAAGGATGTGCAAACCACAGCGGCCATTATTTGGACATGAGAGGCACATTATACTTGGCTGCCGGCTCTGAATTTGCAAGAGGCACTTTGACTGCAGCTACAAAGGGGCTATGAGACCTATTCAGGTTTTTACCCATCCCTTTCACTCTCATTCATGACAATACGTCTTATCGTCGAGTATCCATCTCCTTTCATGTCTCTCCACAGGGACCAGGCCAGTATTATAAGTAATATGCCATGCATCATGTGGTTCTGCCCATTTATTTTCCATATGACTATGTCAGTCAGGCTTAAAAGTAATAAACCAACGCGGCTGGTAAAGACATCTGCAAAGTAAATAAGACCTCCTTTCTGACACCACAAATGTGTGCCTATGACTGCTGTCGCCATGGTACCGCCTGTCAGGATCCTTGTCACCGGTGTCGTCATGGCAGTGTGGGTTGATGTTAATTGCTTCTGTGGGTGTGACAGTTGGTGGTCGGGCAGAGTGGGAACTCCATGAGCAGGGGTGTGGTAAACGTGTCAGTCAGCTACTGTTTAGGCAAAGTTCCAGGACAAATTAAGAGGGCAGTCTTTACTTTTAAAGTACAACTTAGATTCACAAACTTGTTGTTCAGTTCATTATTTTTCTTACTGTATTTTTTTATTTTTGGTTGGTCTGTCCACCACTTTGGTCTAGATTGAAATATCTTATTAAAACTTATGGATGGATTTCCATAAAATTTCGTACAGACATTTATGGTTCCCATTTATCCTACTGACTTTGATGACTTTTTCTCTAGTGGTACTATAAGGTTAACAGTTGAGGTATGCAGTTAACAAGGCTGAAAAAAAACTGAAAAAATAAATACATACATTTATTTACTGACCAATCATAAAATTGGTGATAAATTAAATTTAGAAATGTTTGTAGATAGGTTATTTATGTATATTACTGCAAACAATAACAAATATTTCAGCCAGAAACAGTGAACACCACCCTATTATAATTACTCAAGTTCATTAGCAGTTTCTCATCCTGTCCATCAACAGCGTCCCCTGGTCATGAGGAAAGGATATTTTCCATAATGACCAACAAAGTGACAGCATGAACAGGTGCTCTGAGGAGCTCATTAGGAGTGAGCTCTTGATCACTCTCCTGTTCATAGTTTTACCGTAGCTGTTTGACAGACAAAGCTACTCAGTGCTGCATGAGTTGTGTACTTCTGACACTTGAAGTTTATTAACATGCTCCAATACTGTACACAAGGCATACTACTTCTGGTCCACTTGAAAATTTTACTTTGCAAAGGTATTTCCAATCAAATCGTATCAAAGCATTTGTTTTAGCCTATTTATACTTGATAAGATATGGACATGTTGATTTAATGTTAATAAAATAAAGTTCAAAGTTAAAGTTATGACATACCACCACTGGCACACCATTGGGCCTGTGGGTGCCGGGCCCTCGAGGGATGTGGCCCTTTATTTTTCTGTACTGAAGGTGGCAACCCTAGTCAACATGTCATCATTGTGAGCATGTTAGCATGCTGACATTAGCATATAGCTCAAAGCACTGCGCTGCTGAAAGCCACCAGCAGTAGCAAATGTAAGCATGCTCAGCTTTACAGAGCTGCTAGCGTGGCTGTAGACTCTTCATCTTGGAGGAGCATTCATCCAGAGAGGTAATATGGTATTAAAGGACAAGAGCCCCTTGTAAGTCTTTGATAGTGGTTAGTTGGTGTTGGTGCAGTGGTAGAATGTGACATTTTTCTTTTCTCCACTCCATCTCCATCTTTTTTTATCTGTTTGTTCAATTTGGTCTGTTTCTCTGTCAGGGGAAACAGACCTGAGAATGGGACACATCTGGGGCTGGACAGGTCTGGTCTGGACTGGTCTAAATGTGTAATGTAGTGTGGTGTAGGGTGGACTGGGTGCTGGAGAGAATCACTGTTTTCTTTTTCAGAAGCGTGCCCTGAACAGGTTTACATTGTAGCTGTGCCATATGCTCTACCTATGAAATGGGCTTTATTAATACGCACGTCAGGCTTTGGAGACTTATGGGCTATGTAAGCCAATGTGAAGGTGCATTGTCGGCAACTTTTCACAAATAAAGACAGGGTAAAGGGGGGAAAAACATGGAAAGAAAAACATTCTCTAGGGGCCTCTGTGGAGCAGGGGACCGACTGGTTTCAGGTCTGTCACTGGGGAGAGGGCTGTTTTAGCTGAGCCTCTGCGTTCCAGGTGTTGCTTTTTAATTGGCAATTCCGCAAGCAATAAAGCATTTCACTTACTTTCGCTTGTAAAGTGCTTTCATTCCATCTCCAAATGATGTAATTATGCCGCCGTCCCAGGCGAGAGGGCTGCAGGAGAGGAGAGGCGTTTGCTCTCCATGCTGCTCGCTCTCTCAGCAAGAAGCCTGGTGAAGGGCTTCCTGGAGTATGTTTTCTTTTAGGAATCCAAACACCATAAAGTGAGGTAGTGGTTTGCACAATAAACGTACACTTTAATTTAATTTTGAACTCCCCCTGCGCTGTTTGATATTTATGAAAACAAAAAAAAACAAAAAAACATAGGTTCTCTATGGCGTATGTGGGGCGGCAGGGGACTTTTGTCCTTTGTTCCTGCACACAGATGGCGATTGATCTTGTTGGTCCAACATTTTCATAAAGCTGCCGGAGCATATTTTTGTTTTCACCGCAGTTTGAGATCGACATCTTCAAAAGAACAAGTCGATGCTTTAATGCATTTTGGCATTCATTTTGTACTGCGGCACATTGCTTGTTCACAACTTCACCAGTCTGTCCAGTGCCAATGCAAATAGGTTTTAAAACTTCACTTTCTGTGCCCCTTGTAGGTGGTTCTTTTTTGTAAAGGACGAGAGGTCTACAATTACAGCTATGCTAATGAAGTCAGCTAACCCAAGGAGTGATGTTATCATTTGAAATTTAATGGGAAGGGGAGATTTTAAGAAACTTATTTTCCTGTTTATGTAGTGTGGAATTCCCACTGAGACACAAAAAGGTCAAAACCAAAGCCAAGTGTCTGTCGGCCAAGCGTGTGGAGATGTGTAACACTAACCTGAAGTCATTTGACTAAAACGGATCTCATGATCCACCTGAGGATTGTGAACCCTCAAGAACAAGTTCAGCCTGTCAGCTTGTGGCATGGAGTGAGCTCTGAAACCTGAACTCCGTTTGATCAACATCGCCCACAGATGGGTGAAAAACAACGAATTCCTCTGGAGCTGTATGACCAAATAACTCAGTGTGAATGTAACAACACAGAGGAGAAAGTCAAAGGGAAAGGATTCTTTTTAAAAGGCCTACCTGGCAACGTTTTTGCATATCAGACCTCCCCAGTGCCTGTCAGTATTCCAGCAGTGGCAACATTGCCAAAAAACACAAAAACAAGCTGTTCGCTATCACTGCCGTTCCCATGGGAACAGGCCCGCAGAGGGTGTGCCCGCTCCGACACTCATCTGCACAAACAGTGTGCAAGCCTACTCCCCCAGCTTAAGGGGGGGCAGGGGGGGGTTGCTGCCTATTTCTCCAAGAACCAGGGCCCCATACAGAACCCTGCTATCAGTGTAAGTGATTAGCTGGCCCCGCTTGTGAAAAGTGCCACAAGGGGAAAAAAGGATCAAGATTCCTGAGATGTTGGGCCTGCAGTGCTCACTCGCACACTTCCTCCCCTTAATAAAGACCACACATTCCCAGCGGTGCGGAGCTCCAGCCGCCCAGAGCTGCAGTTCAAAGCTAGCCGGAGCTGCAGAAGAGAGCGAGAGAAGTAAACAGCAGAGGGGCGACTGGCAAAACAATAAACAAACACATGCCGAGGCCGCTTCAATTAGCCGCGGTTATTTTTGCATCAGTTGTTGTTTTTTTTGTCACTATGAGAGAGGGAAAGTCAGTTTGCCGATCGTTAAACGCGCCACTTTGTTCTCTGCTTTATTTTAAATTGGCTTGTGTTGTCAAGTTAGCCATCAGTGGGAATTAGCACCTCTCCTCACTCCTCTGCTGCATCGCCACAGGTGGCACAAACACCGTGTAATTAGTGAGTGTACCCGCGATGTTTTTACATCGTGGAAGCGCATGCGCCACAAAACGTGTCAAAAGGTGTCAGTGACAGGTAACAGTGACGGCATTTACATGTCGGGTTACAGCTCTAAATTAAACTATACGGTCAAAAGTTCACAAACAGAAAATGTAAGCTAAAAGTGTTTTTTTTTTTGCCATGTGTCGCTTTTACATAGGCTATAGATGGATTAAAGAAAAAACAATTTAGGATGACAGCCTAGGAATATGAAACCCCATGTATGAAACAACATATAAAATATGAGTATTTTTGCCTACAGTAACAGGGACACCTTACAGTATGATGTAGTCCTATGAAAAATTGCATGACAAAAGAACGTGTGTTTAAAGCATTGACAAATTACATTTAAAAGAGCAAAACCTCTTTCCAGAATCAGTGCCACTATTACTCTAATCCACAGAACACACCATCAACAGTTTCCATTGTAGCTTCTGCCCGGATATAGTCTCTATGAAAACTGCTGTAAAACAGTGTGTTCAACAGTCCCAGCATAGACTCTGACACCAATGTATCAAGACCGCTAAAATGAATACAGAATTCCGAAGCCCTGCAATAAAACCCACCTTCTTGAAGGTTATGATGTTGTTTTGAGTTTGAGAGATGTGTTGCCTAATTACTTCCATTTTGCTGCACTTCATCATGCTTGTAAAGCACTGCTATGCAATCAATCCTAAATGTGTGCTATGCAAATAAAAGTGTTATTATTCCTCTGATTGTGGTTTCAGTTGCATTCATTCATATCTCTGATCTAAGGCTGCTAAAATGTGGAAAACAGCAGCTCCACAAAAGAAAAAAGAAAACGCTTTTCTCCCTGAGGAAAACACCCCACTCTCTAAGTGAGCAATAAATCTGGCGCTTAGGAGAGGTTGCCCGTGTGTGTGTGCGTGTATTTGAGCGTGTAAATGTACTCAGTGTCCTCAAGTCCATCGCCTCCAAAGCTGTCAAATGTTGCCGGGCCCCACAACATCCGTAACCCGTGACCCCTGTAACTCCTGTTTTGTTCTCGCCACTCCAGGCCCCTCAGATACCCCTCCACTGGAACTCCCCCAGATGACAGACTCCACTCTCCTCTTCGCTCTTACACACTACCCCAGTAGCCTTTGACCTCCCCGGCACCTCTGCCTCTCTGCGCGGCTGCCCTCGCATTCCAGTAAAGGCACTGAAACCTGAGCCCGCGGTGAGCTCATCGCCGGGCCACGGAATCAAGAGCTAAATGATACCAAAAAACAGAGGGAGAAGAGAGAAAAGAGAGAGAAGGGGGAGAGGCTGGTGCAGGGCAGGTCTGGAACTGGTTCT
>JAPMOB010222907.1:0-10851 GCA_029875015.1 Lepomis gibbosus | reverse complement strand
GAAGCACAAAGGTGGTCAGCTGAAGCACTGTGAGCATCAGCAAGTCCTTAAGTGGAGTTGGCATCCATGTGGATGAAAGCCTATGGATGTATGTCTCTTTATCTCTCCCTGGTGATCGTGCGCTCACGTTTAATTTTTCCTTTCCTCCCTCTCCTCCATCCCTGTTTCCTTCAATTTCTCTCCACATCTTTCCTTCTGCCTTCTCTGCTCATCAGAGGGACTCCCCAGAGGTGGAGGATAATCCCAGTTCGGAGCAGTGGGTCTTTCATGTCCTGGGAAGACACGCGGACGAGAGTTCTACCAGTTCCCTTTCCTCTCTACAGATACCTGCATCAGTTTCCCAGCCTCTTTCTTTTTTCTCTCCCCATGGTTGTGTTTTCACCCGTGTTTATGTTCTCCATCATTACGGAGCCCATTGGTTCTGCTGGGGACGCTACTAGCTTGTGTTTGGACAAGCGCGAGCACAACACAAACACCTCGAAGTCGATCCGTCTCCAGGTGTTGGAGTTAAACAGCAGCATTGACAGCTGCTGCTCCAGTCTTTGTTATTCTCTGGATACTTCTGAAGCTATCAGAGAATTGCATGGATTCCGGGTAGTCTTAGAAAAAGAAACTAAAGACCAGAATTAAGTTATATAAAAGCAGGCATGGCACAAATTCATGACTCACTGCCTAAATTTCCATTCTAAGAAGCCATTGAGCCAAGTACTAATGCAACTGACTGAATTGTGTTGACATCTGAGACACTGACAAATTATGATTCTACACTATTAAAAGACTACATGTCCTACATGATATAAGAACAGCATATATTAAACATGCAATCCTGTCTACAATACAAACACATAAAAACACAGGCAACGCTTTCACACTTTTAAAAAGGCAACAAAATGAGTCATTTTTCCACAGTCTCACCATTGAACAATGATCCCTCAGTACTATCAAAAGGTTGCTTTGCTGCAAGATACTTTTTTCCGATGATGCAATGATGCAACACACATTTGCTGTGACATTTGTGCTGGGAAAGTCATTTTCTGGACGGTCCGTTCCCCAGCAATAATTCATGTTTCTCTTTAACTCTGTGCCTCTCATGGCCTGGATGCCTGTGAATTACGTGTTGGGATTGGCTTCATGACAGAGGCCAAATAAAGTGGGTGTTATGATTGGCATGGACAGCCATGCTTGAAAGAAACAGGTGCTGTTCATTGGCTCACTCCGATGTGCCCATAGCTTCAGAAGCCTACGATTGGTGGAGGGAAGACACCACCACTCTGGGAGGAAGCTGCTGATGCCGGGCATGTTTGTGGGCATGGGATGGCCGAGGCAGAGGAAGGGGCGGGTGAAGGGGGGAGAGGGCGCCGCAGAGAACAGACCACCTGGATCAGGGGCCTCAAAGGCTGGCCTGACAGAGTCAATCTGAACAACAGTGAACAGAAGACAGCCAGTCTGCTGACTTCCCCTCTCTTGCATTTTCACTGGCAGGTTTCCAACAAACACACGCTGTCCAGCAAGACTTTCAAAAGGAGCTTCAGCTCGGGTTTTTCCACCAAGTTAAGGGGATTTTTTTATATTTTTTTACTCTGCCCAGTGAAAAGAGAAAGTCGATAAAAAGGCTTACAAACAGCAATTATTGTCAAGAATCATTATTTCATCTAAAAGGATAGGGGTGTGCTCAAACAGTAAGGATTAGAATGCATTGCTCTTAAATATAACAGGGGTGCAATCTTGTGTTCATGTGCAGTAGCAAAGCTGAGGTTATGATAAAAAGCCATTAATAGAGTTAAGTCACGTTTCGACCAAAAGTACCTGGGTCTCTTTTCAAAGAACTAAAAGGTTCCTTCAGATCATTGTTGTGTGCGTTTCCAGCGTGGTCTAAAGACATGCGAAGATTAGGCAGACATATATGCCATGCAAAGCGATGCGCAGGAATCATGATTTTGTAATCACTATCCATGAGCAAAATTTCTTTATGAATATCAGATTTGATTGGAATATAATAAAAAACTATAGTTGTTGCTTGACCAATAAAATCAGCTTTTTTGTGTGGGAGTATAAGGGAGAGACACATGATAAAGTTTGTTTGGATAAAGCAAGCCATCAAGTTCTTAAAATAACTCCAGCACAGAGAAAGCAACAAATAAAATCGTGATAATTAGGAAGGTTATTAAAACATTTCCAGCCGACAAGAGCTATAGATCAGCTGGCTGCACTCGTCTGTGTCTGCCAGAGGGTCGGAGGAACGTGACAAGCTTTATTACCTGCTGTAATAAGCCGTTCCGCTTGTTTTGGAGAACATGAGATCGACTTCGGCTCTGTGTAAAAACCTGCTGACTGATGAAAACTTAAAACAATAACTTCGGACCAAGTATTTAGCGTAACTCCATCAGCTGTTTGCTGTAAACACACCGCTGCAAGCAATACATTTAATGCCAACGTATGATCTCGGGCCGACATCGGCGAGACTCGAGTGCTGACTGTTGATTGTGATTTATTGGTTTGCAATCAACAGTGGAAAAGAGAGGAGAGGTCATACCGGCGGAAATTCAGTGCAAGGCAAGCCCCACCACCCACAAAGTCGGTGAAAACGCATTGAGTTCCTCCAAAGGATCCTTTGGTCGAAACTCGGCTTTATATGGCTTATTCATAAATCTATTGGTTGGTTTCTACCTTTGTTAGTTGGAAGCAGAAGCTTTTTATTTGTCCCTTTCAAAAATTTGTGGGTTCTGTATTGATTGAAAAAAGGGCAACGAGAGGATGATGACGAGTGCCAAAGAACTTTGGTTTCAAACAAATTACAGTGGGGTTGTTTTTGTTTTGTTCTGCCATTGTAAAGAGAAAATACATTAAAAGGTTTATAACATGGAAACATTTTTGGTCTTTCAGAGGACATGTTCAGTTGTTACTGTGCT
The DNA here is from genome assembly GCA_029875015.1 of Lepomis gibbosus. Classification (NCBI taxonomy): domain Eukaryota; kingdom Metazoa; phylum Chordata; class Actinopteri; order Centrarchiformes; family Centrarchidae; genus Lepomis; species Lepomis gibbosus. Next base: position 7,942 of record JAPMOB010222907.1, on the reverse strand, counting down.
GCATTATTATTAGTGCAACTGAGGTAACAAACAAAGAAATGAAAAAACATCCTTGAAAACATCTTCGTCATTTCTGTTTAGAAGTCTTAAAAATCTTAAGTGGCCAGTGTGTCCCGAAAGAAATCAACTTTGTTCAAGGATTTTTTTAAATTATTTTTTTTCTATCTTAAAAAAAAGAAGAAGAAGAAGAAAAATGAAACCTGATGCGACAAGCAAAATGAAACCTGATGGTAGCACTTAAAACAAGTTGGATTCAAAGTAGATTTTCACTTTTATTTTCTTGTTTAACGAAACCAACAATTTAAGAAATCATTTACATACCAAAATGACTTGATATGGGGCTTTTTGCAGAGGAGACAAACAACAACCTGGGGGACAGTGCAGAGTTTGTTTTTCCTAAAAGCACATAAAGAAGCGTGGCAGTGTGAAAGAGTTCACAGTGTGTTCACATTTATGTTCCACGTGGGCTCCCACACGTCAATCAACACCTAGCTTCTGTCATCCCCCAGCTTCCCGACTGAGTCTTTTACATTACGGAGCGAGGCTGACCTGGGCTGACCCAGACACTCGCCCTCAGTCAAGTCTAGGCAAGGGCCTCAGATGTGGCTTCAGATGTGGTGCAGCAGGAGTTATTTCTTCACATAAGTCTCACTTTTTTCTTCCTCTCCCTTCTCCCTTTCACTCTCTTTTCCCTGACATTTCTGTCTTCCTGTGTTTTGACATAACTTATTTTTCCTGCCCTCATGACCCTGCATCCTCCTCTATGAGGTCATTCTGCCATGACTAACAGGGGTCCTCGGGGTAAAGAGGGTGTGGGATTCCTCCTCTTTTCCTTATTGCCTTCAAGGGTACTGCAAGTGGGGGGTGGGGGGTAACAAGAGAAAAAACATCCAAACATCAACAGAGGAGAAAGGCTCAGCCAAGTCAGCAAACTAATGGGAGGAGGAAGCCAAGTCAGCAAACTAATGGGAGGAGGCCACTAACAGATAACTCACCCACAAAGACACAGCTCCTCATTACCACACACATGCTGAAGTGTTTTATTTGGACTCAACCCTACATGATAGGCCGAGGCTGCCTATCACTCCTCAGCTGAGAGAAACTCTCCTCTCGCCATGGCAGTGTCAGAGCAGGACAGCGAGGAGGACAGGACTCCTGCGGTCATGCAGTGCCTTTGGAGAATAGTCATGGATCTTCCACAAACATATACACTCTCTGATATCCCACCCACAGAGACATGATTAACATGCCAATTAGACCAGGAGGCAGCAGGCCTCAAGGCCTCTCTCTCTTTTTTTTTTAAAAGCCATAAATAGATTTCAAACACATATGCAATCACACCGTACAGATACAACGCCATGCACGAAATATTGCACACAGGCATGAATGCATAAACATGCAGATACCATGAAATAATCAACTGTTTCTTCATGCCAATACGCACAACCGTTCACCCACGCACACATCTACATATTTAGTACGTAAATAATAAACATACTTTGCCTCTCATTTGCATCCTATAACCAACCATCTGAAACATACAGCCATGCAGGATGCTACGGAAGACTGCTGAAAGTAATCAACAACAATTCTAATAATCAATTCAGTCTCTTTCTGAACGTTATGTGGTCATTATTATGTCAGAAAATAGTAAAAAAGAAAAGCATTTCAAGGTCCATGTTGACTGATGACTTCAAACTTGCTTGTTTTGTCTGACTAAAAATACAAATCTCAAAGATATAAATTTTGCAATACAGAAAGCAAGTAATACCCCGTTTTGAGAAGATGCACCCAATTAATGTTTTTTTCATAACAATTTATTAATTTAGAATTGATCAGTCGTCAAACCTTTTAAAAACTATTATTATAAGTGAATCCCTTTGGGTTTTTAAATTTTGTCCAGACACACAAAAACAGGAAGATGCTGCCTCAGATTCTGCAAATTACGATGGTCTATTGTTCTTAGTTTCTGACATCTTAGACAATTATCAATTAAATTAGAAATATTTTATGGACTCACTAGTTATGGAAATAACACGTTTTTACATTTCCCTTTGAAATATGGCGTGACGCGCAGCAGCGTCAGCTGAGGGACAGACACTACCAGTCTGAGCTCTGAAAGCAGTACTGTGCAGCTCGGCCCGACGCTGACTGATAGCTGGCTGTGGATCCTGAGGGGCATCGGGAGTTTAATCACCCATAACCGCAATTACAGACGTACACGTCAGACTCATAAAGCACTGAAACAAGATGAGCGCCTCCCTCCTCTCCTCCCCTCGGCGCACATCAGCCAAATTCCACTAAAGCTCAAGGAGGAGCAAGGGAGCTGAAGGCATAAGCTCGGAAAAAGATCCCTACCTAGTGCACTGCATTAGAGGGAGAATTGCGGCACATTAATTAGTGCTTTTAATACACTTTTGAGCCACAAAACAAGTAGTTATGCACTCACTGTGTAGTAGATTTGCCTTGTTGTCAAAGTGAAGGCGTGTGTTTCTACTGAAGATCTCTAAGAACCTTGAAACACAAGATTCAAAGGCCTGAACTACCACATAAGTGACTGCACAAAAAGAAAACATTAACATATCAAATGCGCAAACCCACGTAAACACACAGTCATACCAGGTGTGCGTGTGGATGTGCATGCGAGAACACACTCTTAATGACCACATAAAAGCTCATGGTACACCGTAAGACAGGCCTTAGGATGGATTAAGATGCAAGCCTTTATCAGTGGGTTCCCACAATCCCCTGTAGAATATCTCAGCTCTCTTTCACTCTCTATTTTTTTTACTCCACTCCCTCTTTCCATTTTCCCTCATACCTCAGGGGTAGTGCTTGAAGGAAAAAATAGAAAAGGAAGAGCGATAATGGAGGATGGTTGAAAAGAAGGAAAACATAGTTGAACAAGTATGCTAATGGACAGTTCACAACGCTGTTGCCTGACAGCAAAGCATGCTGCTCCAAAGTTGTCCTTGTGGTCAAAATAAGTCAAGCACAAAAGTGCATTATGGAGGGTAATACTGGCACTAGTCAGTAAACTGAATGGGCTGCCCAGGGTATATAGGGTGACCAGGTCAAGCGGTTGTCATCAGCAGAGGGTCGACAGAATAGCAAAGGAGGCATCACATGATAAGAGAGATTAAATCTCAACTCTTTTTCTACACTGGTCACCGCGCAGCGAAAGCAGCATGTTCGAAGCACTTCTGCACTCAGAGAGCTTTTGAAAGCACCCATGCTGATATACACAATACATATGCACTGCAAGTTGGGGAAAATGCTCATCACAGGTTTCTAGAGCCACAGGTGACATTGTGAAGTTGCAGCCCAAACCCCAAAAGAATTCGTCTTTTGCTACGCTATGGACCCGAGTACAGACTAGCTAGAGAGAGTAGATTAAGTGAACTCTGTTTATTCTCTTTTCAAAATAATTTTAACTCAATTATTTGCTCAACCCCTCAGTCTGTTTTTATTTTCCATTTAACTCTTTTAACCCTGATTGTACACTGCACTGTAACCTTTATATTTTATGTTGCTTTTAAACTTATTTAAGTTTCCCTGTTGCTTTTATGTTTTATATAAAGCACTTTGAATTACCTTGTTGTTGAAATACACTATACAAATAAACTTGCCTTGCCTTGCCTTATAATGATAAAAAAAAATAATAAAAAGAGAGAACCCTCACATGTGAGAAGCTGGAACAAGAAAATGTCAAATGGTAACACAATAAATTTTTGTTTCAGCCCAGGGGTGAGACAACTGGGAACCAGGGATGCCGAATGTTCGGCCACCGAAATTAATCGGCCGAAAATAGCAAAAAAGCACTTTCGCTGTTCGGCCTAATAGGTCAAAAGGCCGAAGAAATTTTACTGAACAATTATGCTGACATGTGTCAGTGTGGAAGCATTTTAAAGTGTCCGAGAAAGACGGAAAATCTCCATTTGCAGACACTGCAGAACTGTCTCCTAGCACATCCAATCCATGTGTGGCTCAATTCTTAGAAAAGGCAAGAAACAGTCTGACCCGCTTTGAGGTTTTCTGTCACTAATTTGTGACAAGGCAATTAAACTAGCCGCACCTAAATTTTGAGTTCACACGTATTCAAGCCTTTATGGTAAATCCACTGACATGGACCAGTACGAGCTGACAAGCAGGTTAGCGACTTTATCGTGTCATTTTCTCTCTTTACAAAGACAAGTGTTGCAGTATGAGAGTCCTACCTGAAGAGAAGCTATGAAGTCTTCATTTTTATGTGATACAAGAACCACATACAACATTATTTATCATATTGGGTCGGACTTAATGAACTTAGCGTGAGGATACACAACGTGACAACGTCCGGTTTTCAAAATAAAGGTGTGTATACAGGATGTAAATAAGATTAATTGGATTATATTCACAGAAAGTATAAAAAAAATTTACATGCGTACATTAAAAATAAATGAACACATGTAATTTACTTTACCGGACCCTCTCGGGCCTCAGATCCACCCACCGTAGTCTCTCTAAATCCTGTGGGAAACATTGAGTTAAAAAGCACATTTTGACTATTTAATATATGCAGTGGTAAAAAAAAACTGGCAAAATAAATAAAAAAATGTGAATGTACTTGTTCGACATTCGGTGTTTTGAAATTTATTTCATTATATTTGGTGTCGGCTTTGGTCTTGAATTTTTATTTCAGCGCATCCCCACTGGAAACTGAAATGCGGATGCTTTTTACACATTCACAAGGTACAACACTGCAGAAAACATGATCCCTGGCATGCATGTTCACTCTACGGCCAATAGAAGGCCAATTTACACCTCTCCTCTAAAATGGTGAAGTGCAGATTAGAGACAAGGTTCACAGACAACCTTTGAACTCCAGAGTTGATCGGGGGGGCGGTGGGTCAAGAGATCACCGGGGCAGTTGATTCATGAGACGGTGGCTGCACAACGCCGCATCTGTCTCCCACACACGGCTCCTTCAATAAATAAGCCCTCCGCCAAGGGCGATGAAACTATATGGACGTGAACATCAGAGGAAAACATCACTTTTTCCTTTTAACATCCCCACTCACACTGTGTTTTTTTTTCCTCCGCTATAACCAGTGAAACCTTCCCACATGATCAGCTCTGATTGACTCTTCAGTGGCACAATGACGCGAGATAAAGAGGGTGGGCTGACCTGTGTGTGAAAGGTCAACGTGTCCTTTGGGCGCAGGCAAGCGCACACTGTGTAAACAAGACAGGCAGAAGGATCAATCACGTAGACCGTATTTATTGGCTTAGTTGGCTGAGAAGTGCATCCGCTGGAACATCATTCGGGACTAATCGCATGGAGAAAAAAAGAGGAAGAGAGACAGTGGAGGGAGAAGAAAACAGATGGGGAGAAAAGTCAAAGAGTGAAAGGGAAATAAAGGAGGGGGGTGAGATAGAACATATGTTTCCATCCACCTCTTTTTATGCACAATTTCAAGTGTGGAAGAGTGGATATGCCAGATATTTGATAACACTTGGCTCAATTAAAAACACCACAGGGTACACGTGGATGAGAAGAGACAAGTTATTGCATTAAAGAAACACAAATGTCACCTTAGGTGGGCAGCAGCCACGATGTAGGAGAACTACTAGTGTTGGATTAACTATAATCTTTTTACGTCCTCTTGAATATATTCACCAAAACAGGAAGTTGATGGAAACCCATGATTCACATATTGATTTCCAGGAAATTTGCATCCAACTTTGGCAACATTTTCATGGAAATACAACTAGAGAAAAAAAGGAACAGGAGAGGGAAGTGGTCTGGTTGCTTCATTACAAGCAGCCTCTTAGTTAAACTTGAGAAACTGCTCTGCAATTTACAGTGTAATGAAAGGAAAACCGGTAAAGAACATCAAACCCTCCAGACTTCACAGAAATCACATTTGGAGATGTGAAAACATTATGTGCTCCGTTGAGGATATGAAAGAAGATAAATAAAACACAGCATTTTGTGTAAATAAGTTTCTTGCCATGTATGACTGGAGGTTTGTACGTTCATGCTGACTGTGTGTGATTCTAATTTCCCCTCATTTCTTAGGCATGCCTTCCCCTCAACTTCCTGGCAGCACACAAACAGGAAGGCAGGGCCCTTTGTCTTCCTGGTTTGTTGCGCTAAGGGACCTGTAATATAGAACATGGAAGTAAACACACAAAGGAACTACAAACTTGCAACGTCTTATCCTGTACACAGGTACAAGTTTAATCCTGGACTACGTAACACACATGTACAGTATATATCCAGTACGTCTGGAACGATAGAAGCAGCAGCGAATGCGGAAAACAAATAAATATTCTTTAAAATGACTAAATTAGATCAGTATTGTGTTTTACAATCATAAGAAAAGTTACATTAATTCTAAATGAGACTGAAGTTAATTACATTAACATATTTAGCTGACGCTTTTATCCAAAGTGACTTACAATTGCTATACATGTCAGAGGTCGCACGCCTCTGGAGCAGCGAGGGGTTAAGCGTCTTGCTCAGGGATACAATGGTGGGGGATTGAACCCGGGTCTCTCACACCAAAGGTAGGCGTCTTATCCATTGCGCCATCACCATTACAAACACTGCGCCACTACAAACATTTCCTAATTACAAACAAATTAAATACAAAAGAGACAACGAAAGAATGTAGATCCTGTAAGTGCATGTAAATCATGGAACCAAACACTGAAACACTTGTAGTGAGACACACACAACACTTCCTTGAATAACAAATTGGCATCCACAAAAACTAATGAGATTAGACAGAAGTCACCCACACGTTCCTCCTCTGACAGATAAAAGGGAGGCAGTCTGATGTATAGTATGAAGTATAAAACATCTTGAAGGATTTATTAGTGTCAGCATACGCCTCTGGTGAAGAGAAACATGAGGGATGTTGTTTACACTCACTTTCATGTAGACCATCTCCTCCTCAAGCCACTGCTCAACATTTATGGCTATCTTTGAACAATATTTTTGACAAAGATCCTAAATAAAGTACAGCCTCAACAATTGTTTCTCTTTTGTTGAATTGAAACAGCGCTCTTGTCCGTGTCCGTGGGTATTCCTTGTGTATTCTGGAAAATCTGTTCTGCCTGGAATCTTGACGTTGCTCTGCCTTCCCTGCATGCTCCTGTATGTGGCTTTTTCAAGGAATCTTTTAGTATTTGATAGGGAGTATTCTGTGAGAGACCCCCCTGCTGTCACTACAATCATCAAGACCTGGAGAGCATTGTGCAGTCTGTACATTTCTTGGTGTACAGAGAGATTTCTGGCCATGCACTTCATTGACAGTTCATTGCAAAATAATTTTAAGGATAGCCAGACATTATGTGGTCCAGCTTGTCCTGATATGCTTCCAATACTGTGTCCGTCCCGGCATCTGTCAAATTTCTGTTCTTGATGTCTGATGGCCAATGGGAGCATGTTTCAGATCGGACAGCCATGTTATTGTTCTGTGTAATGTCTAATATTGTTCTGATGGAACTGACTTCTTTTCCCCCTGTGGGGATTAGGGGACCTCAGCCAAGCAGACAAAGAGCACAAATCCAGACAGCCATCATAGAAGGCTGTATCAGTAGAGTTACATTTTCTGACTCAAACACAGGCAGATTGAGACTGAAGAAATCAAATGGGAGATGATCTCTGGCGCCAAGTGTCCAGACCATCATCCTGTCAAACACTTAGTACATCACTCAGTGATCATTCTTTTTACATTTTTACGAGTTTGAATGTCCAAAGGGGCCTTTAGTTTCCACTGGGACGCCTAAACCTGGGCTGACACTAGATATAGCCTAGCCATTTTTCAGAGGGGTCCCTTGACCTCTCACCTCAAGATATCTAAATGAAAATGGGTTCTATGAGTACCCACAAGTCTACCCTTTACAGACATGCCCACGTTATGTTAATCCCATACAGTTTGGGGCAAAACCC
>JAPMOB010222906.1:0-11520 GCA_029875015.1 Lepomis gibbosus | reverse complement strand
GTGTGTGTGTATGTGTGTGTGTGTGTGTGTGTGCATGACAGAGCAGCTGGGAGCACGAGGTAAAACCTGTAGCTGACCAACCAACAGACTGCTGGGACAGTCAGACACCTGTTTTTGAATCCACTCCTCCTCCTCCTACCCCCCCCCCCCCAACCCCCAGACACTTGATATGTGGGAGGAAGAAGGAGGGGGGAAGGGGTGAGACAGAAAAACAGATAGAGGAGGAAGGGGAGAAAGGGAGAAAACAGCTGGATCAACTGAATGTTTCCGTTTTCTGTTTCCTGTCTCAGATTTGTCAGGACAGTTTCTAGCAGAGACCCAAGAGTCTTAAAGGGGAAATCAGCAACATTTTAATTTCTGCCCAACACAAATTTGTTGATGATTAACACTGACATGCTGTGATTTAAGTATTTTACCAGACACTTAGAACCCTTTGCAGTCAAAAACATGAAGTTTAGCCACTGAATATGTACAAAAAAACAAAAGATTAGAGATTTTGATTCTCAAACCAAAATTAAATGAAGAAGTCGTCCTCTGCCTGCACAATGAAAACCATTTTCTAGTCCCAAAAGTCATTACATTCATTTTATAACAATGATGAAGTTGTTTATGTGTACGGTTGTTGTGTCTTCCCAGTGTGGCAATTAGTCAGCCTATGAAAGAGTAAACAGTCGAGCATAAGATGCCAATATCATTATGCAAAAAGAAATTTCAGATGGACAATAAAAGACATTTGGAGACAATCACCTCAGGATATGGAAAATTGTGATTGTAGCATCTTTCACCATTTTTGGACATTTTATAAACAAAAGTATTATTTGATTAATCAATAACATAATCAACAGATTCATTGATAATTAAAACCACCGTTATTTTCAGACAATGAATGTATTATTAGTAGTATTTCTTGGATTTTTGATCAAAGATTTGATCAAGTTTCATTTAGTTTTGTTTCAGTTATTTACTATTATACCCTGTTAAAAAACTTTTTTTTTTAAAAAGACGTAAAATGTAATGTAAAATGGTCAAAGAAATCCCAGATGATATTGAAAAATGCCCATCACCATTTCCTAAAGTCCAAGGTGATATCTTGAAATTACTTGTTTAGTCCAATTTTCCAATTTTCCGTGTTGAAAAGCACAGTATTGGTCAGATCAGTTATTATTCTTTGACAGTTGAATCTCATCAATTTGATCATAATAAACTATTTTTAGTTTGCTATAGTTTTTAAACAGTAACGATAATATGTTGTTGTTATTGACAGATAAACCTCTGAAACAGAGTTAGTTTAATTTTGTTTCTTTCAGTCTTCCTGCCCACGGACGATAGCAAGATGCCTGAATACACTACACTGACAGACTTTGTAGGACATTACTTACTGTGCCTGGCCGTTTAATGTTTCTTCATGATTTACTCTGTGTCAAAATGTTTGCTGGGAAACATGGGAGAGATGGAGTTGAGAGGAAGCTGAGGCAGCCTCCTGACCGCAGAGAAATAGTGCCAAAGCCACAGTCAGACAACAGGTGAGCGGTTACGCTCTCAGGCACGTCTCATTGATATTCTAACCTATTGCACTTTCCCAGGGAGAGGACTCCCCTGTGGAAACACATTACTGCCTTACAGCCACCCCCCTCCCCACCACTCCACTCCAGGCTTTGATCCTCTCAATGTGAAGCAGATCGTAGCTGAGGCTGAACGGCAGTTATTAATACGGACAGCGTGGCGGGAGAGTGGGAGTAAATGTGAAAGTATCTACGTATGTCTGTGAGTAAGTGTGGAGGGTAAAGCAAAGGTGCCAACTTCTTCAACATGTTTTTTTTAGAATCAGTTCACCAAAATGGCAACAAAAAGCCATTTATTTTCTTTACTTTTCTTTTTGAAGATAGTTTCAGTTTTATTTTTTTCTGCTGAGACTTCTGCCACCACCTAATACAAGTGAACGAAATTTTGTTTGTTTTCGGTCCATATTTAATATATAAAATGTTTTAAAATAAAAACAGTTTGATGGTAGTGGAAAGAAACTGAATAGCCTGCATTTACTCAAGCTTACTCAAGTAGTTTTTAGCTTCCTTTTTGTTGACTTGAGTATTCCCATTTTATGCTACTTATATTCCTCTACATTTCAGAACATTACGTCACTTCATCTATTTCCCTTAGGTGTTGGTGGAGACCAAAAACAGAGCTAAAAGAAAGGGAATATTGAACTTGCATTCATCAGGTAAACACAACTCCAAACGAATGATAATGATATCTGCTGAAAAATAACCTCCTCAGAATCAGGAATATAGAAATCCAGGTTGCTTATTTATTTTTGTTTTTTGATGACTAAGACCTTGTACGATCTGCAGCATAATCTGATTTTCTTTCCTCAAGACAATTAGCCTTAAATGAAAGTGAAAACAGCGAAACAGAGAGGGAGGGAGGCTTCCAGATTCATACAGTACAATGACTTCCTTTCAGGAGGCTGCAGGTCAGAGCTCAGTGAAGCTCTGTACACACTGTGGTGAAATGAAGCCCTGTCTGAATCCCACACCTCTGTTTTGGCTGACCTCTGGGCATTTAAGAAAACATGGGTCACTGCCCTCCTCCTCGCAGGATGATGGTCTGCGGATGTCCGCTCGCTGTGCTGGGCATCTCTCCCTCACTTGGGGGAGGGTACAAGGTTCCAGGAAGCAGGATTACACTGTTTGCCAAATACCTGGAGAAAACACTCAGGAAGTGAAGCCAGCAGGTTTATTATTTAGGATAAAGACAATGCTGTTTTTGTGTAATGTTTCCATACTGCTGTCCTGCGTGGTTGGGATTAGAGCTTAGGTAAGGCTATGGTTAAGCATCCCATAGATATCTGGTTGGGGTTAACAATAAGTTTCATATATAGTTACATTATCAATACTAGGATAAGGCTGATAACCGAGATATTGTGGATGTGTGCGCAGGTGGAGTCTGGTAAAGTCAGTGAGTAAAATAAAACATATAATGATAACCCAATGTTTTTACTACTCAATTTCTGGACTTCTTTGAAACCTGATAATTTTTAGACCCAACTGTAACGCTGAATCTAAAAGAGTTGCTATATACCTGTGGAACAAGTAACAAGTTGAGCCTTGACATTTACATTTTCTTCAAAACCAAGTCTCTAATAAATGTAGAAAACAAAGAATGTAGCACAACCTGAGTCTTTATTTTCACTCATCCCAAATGTCTCAGAGTTGTTCAAGACTGAACAAACTTCTCTGAACTAATGATGGTTTGTAAGGTTGGCACTGCTTTTGTGAAAATATTTGAAGCTGAAATGAATTGGATGATTTTTTTTTTAAAAATTAAAAAAAAAAAAAAAAACTTATTCCACATATCCACCTCTCCCTCAGAGTCACACTCATGAAGAGCTTTTGTGTTTCAAATGAGGAGGGATAAAAGACTTCAGAGCCTTGCTCGGGGGTTTTAAGAATGAAGGGATCTTTAGACCTTTGGTGCTGATAATCGGCGGCTTCTCTTGTTTCCCTTCAGCACAAAAACCTCCTCTGTCTACCTTCGTTACTCTCCGAGGGAGAGTTTTCACCTCCCTGAGGCGAGATGGAGCCACCTGTAAGACTGGATTTATACTCCAAAAGGAAGACGCTGCTCTTTTTCTTCAACTTTACCTTACCAGTGTTTGTCAGCTGATGTGTTTCAGTAGTTTTGCGGTTGATATGATCTGAGAAATGTAAAAAAAAGTGACCAACCCTCAATTTTAGACATCTCGTTTATCTGTCATGTTGTATTGATAGTTATTGCTTAAAATTAAGGGCAAAGAATTTGTAATTTACACACAGCAAATGTAAATCTATATCCAAATTCATATTGTTTACACAAGCAAAAAGCATCTGTTTCATACCAGTGGCTACCTTCAAAGCCATATGTGTGAAAACAATACATTTTAAACAGATTCTGAGCCGCTCAACTTCCCTGAAGCCTGTTGATAAGAGGCTTATGTCCCCCTGCAAAGAGGCGGAGGAAGTAAAGGATGATGGGATGGAGAGGGGAAGGGAGGGCAGGAAGGATGAGGGAATCCCCAATGCTCTGCTCCTCAGGAGATCACAGGACTCAGACTGGATTTACAGGAAATCAAAGGTGAGTGGAACAGTGAATATCACTCGGTGGGGTGGGGGGGTTGTATTATATGTGACAGTTAAATGAATAATGCCTGAGCCACACTGACTGAGCAGAATGTGAAGTGTTGCCAACATACAGAATGCTAAAAATTGCACACAATATAGCTATATAACTATATTTTATTAGGCATTCTAGCAGCGTGGCTCCATGAATGTTGACCTGCCAGCCAGTCCACAACTTTGGTCCAAAGTGAAATACATCAACTACTACTGAATGGATTGCCATTAAATTTAGTGCAGATATTCATAGTGCCCAAAAGCATGAATCATACAGACCTTGGTGATCCCCTGTACTACCCTTTAGTGTTACCAGCAGTTTGATATTTGTGAAATCTCATAACAACTGTTGGATGGATTGTAATAAACTTATAAAGGTATGCTAGCTAATATTATCTTCTTTGTGTGCTTGCATGTCGTTCATTTGATGAAGTTTTATATTATGACGTGTGTTTTACCTTCAGGCAGCTGAAGCTCTGGATTCTGGTTGCCCGGTTGTTAGTGTTGTTGCCTTGCCATTGCAAGTCCAAGAATTAGAGGAGCTTCTGAAGTAACACCGAAGGGAGGGATGTATTTGTTTGGCTATTGGATTCAAATATCAGCAATCTTTTTTTTTTACCCCTCACCCTACATTTAATGTGAACTGTCCCATTTGATTACACAAATAAACAAAGTCTTCAACCTCAAAACCTCAACACAAGCAACACACACTACAATTTTTCTTATTGTTGTAGTCATACTGTTGCACCAGCAGCCCTGTCTGATATTCACTGACTGATGAAAAACTGCATGCAGCAACTTTAACCATGACTTTCACTGTTAAACCAATCCTCATGCTCCCTTTGCACCAAACATCAGAACCAAAGTTTGGGTGGAGGAGCAGACAAACAGAAAGCTGGCGACAGTAAGTCAGACAGGGGATTGAAATGTCAGACAGAGCACTGCACAGACCAGGCCCGACAGTCAGACGGTTGGGACGGCAGACAGGCTGGCGGTGGGTGTCTCACCATTAACGAGGCCTGACAGCTTCCATGCAGGCTCATGCGACAGTGAAAGGGAGGATTGGGTCAGATTCACAGTGTTTGATGTCAGGGTGGCACTTGCGTTTGAAGGCACCGCTCATTTCGCCTCTGTTTGCTTTTTTAAGCCCTGTTGTGTCAGACTGCCCGAGCTGCTCGGAGCTGGGACAGACGGACCCTTCCAGTAACTCACAATGACATTCAAAAACAAACCACCTGATATCTACCCGTGACAACCTGCAAACTGATATTAACACTGGTGATGTGGATTGTGAGATTACCTATCATGCTCTTTTTTTCTGTTACATACAAGACTTTCATTCTTTATTGTGTAGCCGGAAGGGTCTGACATTTTTCTTCTTTTTTTTGTGGTGTAAGCCAGGAAATCCTGGGTTGGCGTGCTGGCCTGAACGTCGTGTCCATTGTCTGGCCGCTCGCTCACTGCTTCCATTGATGCTCTTCATCCAGCTGTAAAATCTGGTGTGGTGCTGAAATGTGTGTGTGTTTGCATGTGTATGTTGGTGGAGGTGGTGTGGGCGTTGTGGGGGTGGATGCAATCCACTTTGAAAACAAGATGTCACCCCCCGCAGACGGGTCAGAGTGGGGTAAGAGTGCAGCAGCGTTGGCATTGCAGGGATAAAAAATGCCGTGTTTGCTTCCTGTGTGCTTCCTCTGCACTGTATCCTCCCTCCCTCTCTCTCTCTTTCTGTCTCTCTCCCGCTCTCTCTCTCTCTGCTGGCTGGAGCTATAGGTTTTCATTATGCATTTCCCCCTCGTCCACCACAGACGTTCTTCAGAGTTTAACAAGGGGGGCAGATTAGCATAACAGCCTCCGCAGGAACCCTGTCAGCATTAAAACACACTTCCTCTGGAAGTGGTTTTCTGCATAATCTGTTCCTCCCACCACTGCCACCACCCCCAACCCCAGTGTAGAAAACAGTAACAGCACTCCCTCACTAGTCCTCTGGCTTCCTCTCTCCCTCTTTGTCTATCCTAAGGCCTTGCAACATCTGGTTCAGTAAATCACTAAAAACTCAAGACTCATTTGCAAATCTTATCTACAGCATCTTTAGACACGATTATTAGTTTATTTGAACATGGGTCTCACTTTCATAATTTCACCAAAGTAATTTCTGAGATCTGGGCAGTGCAACAAGCCAGAGCGGTCAGTCGATCAGACGAACAGTTTATCCAGATTATCTAAACAGGAAATGCACAGGAAAACTGTTGGCGTGCGGAACAACACTACAGTCAAAGTTGAACCAGGAAGTCAGTCAGTAAACTGTAATGGATGTTTAAAAGTTTGTGCCATAATTCCACAGTTCATATTCATTTTCTCTTCCTAATCACTTTGGAAGTCTGGGGGTTTGTTTACAACCTGTTTGATCACCTGACTACTCAGGTTTCATAATGATGGCCAAAACCATGAAAATATGATATGAGTACAACAAAACTGGAAAGTAAAGAAAAACGGCTGTGTTATCTAGTAAGTTTGCTAACATCAGCTTAAGATTTAAAGCTAGTGGCTAAATCTCTGTCTGTGAAACCTCTGGCTGATTTTGCTCGAGTCAACAACTTTGCTAACACAGGCAAACATAAGCAAGTGCAACAACACAAGACTCAGCAAGCCAGCTAATAAGCTATTACTTACTAGTCCAACAAAAAGAAGGCCAGCTCTGCATCTATCTTGAATCCTTTCAGCTTCTTTAGCTTATGCCAACGAGTAAACGCCAGTCAGGGGACTTGCAGTTCTCTTGGTCAGTCACTTACGCCTTTTCTCCTCATCATCTGTGTCTGTGCAACCAATGCCATGACATCCATACTGAAAATAGTTAGCTAGCTTATTCTTATACCTAGATTACTGAAGAGTCTTGTTGGTAGGTGATGTGGTAAAGCATTATGCCGCAGTCGTGATAGATTTGCTGTCCGGGATTCAGTGCTACATAGTGCAATAGCAGGCTCTCTGGCCTGGAGTGGTAATGAGTCTCCATTCTCCCTATTACAAGTCAGTGTATCACCAAAATGATTTTGTAGCTGTTACTTTAAATTTCTTCATATTGTTGCTTTAACTCCTCCATTTTTTTCTTTTCTATTTTCAATGCAACTTTACTATGAACTAATGCTTTTTATCATTCGCCAGTTGATTTAGTTGTGTGGTTAGCTGTGTCTCGAGAATGGGAACATGTTCTGGCACATGTTGTTATATGTCATTGTTTAGTATGCACTGTCCCCTATAAATAATCAAACCAACCGCTTTGTAATGAGTATGATTCGATGTGTTTGTAATTATTCCTACATAACATTGCACAAATGTGATTCAATTGTATTACAGATCTAACAGGTATATTTGAAAAATTAAATTGTCATTGGAAGGTTTCCATGTACATGAAACACGTCGAGCAATGCTCAACTAAAGAATTAATATTTGCTCAACAACAGCTTGCATGTTTGTGTTTTCAGCTGTTAAAAGACTAAATAAGGTGTCTTGAAGGAAAGTGAGATCTCTTACTGTAATATTAACAGACCACAACAGTGGAGGAATGGGTTTGTTTGTGAAATACTTCTCTTACTCTGCTCTTTTTTGTTTTTTTGGTTGGGTATTTTGCGCCCATGAAGCCTGAAACCACAATGAACAGCAAAACACAAGAAAACAAGAAGAGAGAAGTGAGCACATCCACAGTCCACCACAAAACCCATCCGGTGGATAATAACACCGACTCCTCCGATTTTAAAGAAAAAAAAAAGTTTTCCTTGTGGAGTCAGCCATATTCTCACGTTACCACATCCGGATCAGGAAGCAGCTCTGAGCACAAGGAACAGGTGGATCCACAGCACAATCAGCTAGAGGCTCTGATACAGTCTGAAGGCATGGGAAGGCCTCTAGAGTAGAATTGAATTGAGTGGAGCAGTCCACTGTATTTTACTCTCAGGTCTAGTCATCTCTACTCTCTTTCACTGTTCTCTACTTTGACTCAATACTCTACTAAGATTTCTTCTCTGCTCTGTTCTATTAAACTCTACTCTGCTTTACACTTAATTTTCTAACAGCTCTGGCGCTACTCTATTACGTTGTATCTGACTTTGGACTTTCTTGGGCCTCCTAACCTTGGGGCCCCACAAGAGTTCCCAATTCTCTACTTTTCTCTACTAACTTCCTAGAATAGATTACACCCAGAACTTAGTAGAGTAAAGCGAGATAGAGTGCAGTAGAGTAGAATAAAAAAGAATAGAGGATCTTATCTGTGTACAGTGTAAAGCTTGGCAGAAGAGTAAAACAAAAGTGCATAACGCCAAATGGAGCGGTAAAGTAGCATGGAGCTTATTAAAGCTTAATCTAGTAGACCTAGCAAAGAAGACTAGAGCAAAATAAAGTAGTAATTAAAGTAAAGTAGAATAGACCAGAACAGAATGTGCAAAATAGAGTAGAATACAGTACAGCAAGAAATAATATAAAAACAAGAATAGATTAGGTGCACAATAATAAATACACAAATACACATGTACACCATTGACTGTAGTGTGCGTGCATACACACACACACACACACACACACACACAAACACACAGCGTGCCAGGACTTGAGAGGAAACAGATTGGAGAAACGGTCCAAGTGCATATTTTAGATTTCAGATCAGGTTTCAGCCTCTCAGCCCTGCAGCACAGGGTAGATATGATTACGGCAACAATCACGGGCCAAATCTAATTAACACATTATTCACAGCAGGATGTCGGTCTCGTGTTTCAGCATGAGCCACGACATCTCTACTATTTCATGGTCATCAGGAAGAAGCTGGTGGCCTCTTCACGTCGTGTTTGTATTGCATAATCAAAGTGAGGTGAAAATAGAGGGCATTGTGAGAAAACTAGAGGATGTGAGATGAAAAATCTTACGTCATAGAAACAAATGATGCCTTTAAAACTTTACTTTTAATTATTTAACTTTTGAATAGTCCAGTGCAGTACAAATATGGCTTTTACTGTATTTTAAACAACATTTCAGTTACCTCTTGAAGAAGACTGAGACATGCAGACAAAAAGATTTCAGCTTTAAAGCAAAACAAGAGTGTGTGAGGCTGTGGCACAGTGGCTTTGAGCTAAACGCTAATGTCAGCATACAAGTATGGTTAAAGTGACCATGCTAACATGGTGACAGTAAGCAGATACAATGAAGATAAATTACAAATCATCCTGTGAGCAACATGGATCTCTTTAAGTTCATGGCAGCATGGAAACGTCTCGACATGATGTTACATCATCTGTATTTGGCTAGTTATTCTGAGGAATGTGAAAATAGTTCACCAACTTGCAAGTGTTTTAGTACATTTGGGTGGCATTTTTAAGTACTTTCAGGCAGCGAGCTGTTGCCATCGCTGTTCTATCGCAGCAAATGAAGTAGCAGCAAAGTTTTATAATTTTAGTATTACGATAATGATATTAGCTAGCTGAATATGCAACACTGATTGTGTCGTATTTCTAACCATTCCCTCTACTTTGAGCTACAATGTAGCTATGTAAAGGTGAGATAAGTAAGTGGATAGCAGTAGCCTGTAGACTATGGTACAGGTACAGGCTGTTATTACGGTTGAAGGGTGCATGTAGACGTCACACCGGAGTTGTGGCCAGCTGCCATTTAGAATAAACAGAAAACACCAGTGTTGCTGGGTGGCAGAGAGAGCTTGCTGCCTGAAAGTAACATAACTCATAACTCAATATAAGTACACAGATGCAAAGAGAGGGGAAGAACTGTGAAGATCTCACATTTGTGATTACAGGCTGGGTGTTTCTGAATGGGGCTTAGACTTATCTCACTGGGCACAGTGGTGTGGATTTGCTGCTTGACTTGGCCATATCCTGACTGAAAGGCCAGTAGGAAAGGAAAGTTGCATCACAGAATTGAAACATTATGAGGATCTGTGAGGGATTTGGTTCTGTTCATTGTCCACTTAGAGCCCCGTGGCTTGACTTAACTGCTTGAGTTGAACTTGGTCGTTAGCTGCTGGTCACTTCCTACCAGTGATGTCTAGACCACCCAGACGTTAGATTGGTTATGCTGTGTAGGCTGTGCTGCGTCATCTCTGCTCTAAGCAGGCCTGTGACAAAAAAACTCAAAGGTTTATGAGCAAGTGAGAAAGTTAACATGTTCTTTTGAGAAAGACACTTAAATATTATACTCCAGTGAAACGGCCAACAAGTCCCAACTAAACAGCAAAGTTTGGATAAGTGTGATCTACTAAAACTGCTCAGTTCAGGAAAGACTGCCTGAGTGGTTAAGAGAAAGCAACGCTGACTATTGGTTGGAAACAAGATGTAAACTTTCAATTACATCTGCTTACTTAGAGAGGACACACATCATTTGCACAGCTGCAAGAGGGTGCTTGTCATGTTAACATACAGTAGGTTGTTATGAAACAATAAATCCTATGCTTGTTTTTGTGAGGACAATCTCAGTGGGCAGTTCTGGGTGTAAATATGTGAAATTGTTCGATCTGTAAAGGTGAAAAATACTTGATAATTCTAAGGAATATGTTATTTGGTATGTGAAGAATTACTGAAATAACATGTGTTGAGGTCTTACATCTAGTAGTTAGTAGTTCCTTTCTAAGCCCAAATGAAAAAATTAAATCAGCCTATTAGTTGCTTAAATGACTATTTATAGTACATTGGATGTCTCAATTATAAGAGTATTAAATTAGCACTAGGTCAAAACTCTTTCAAGTGAAAGTATATTCATCAAACTTTTCCAAATGTGTCTGCAGACAGAAGTAAATATTTTTCGGTGGACCTTAGTTTACGAGAACATGTGACTTAAAGGTCGAGGTTTAGCTCCCTTGCCAACCATGCAGGTCAGACTTTAATCTACAATCCGACCAAAGTTCACCAGAACTAATACACAAAAACCCCAAACATTTTTAACAATGGAATTTCACCCAACACACAGATTCAGGTAAACTTGCAGTTGCAACACATGATTCAAAATTTATTTTCATTTAGTGAGAATATTTTATATTATATAATATAATATAAATTTTGCCCTCGAGTCTGAGTCATTTGATTTTGAGTATCTACCAATACCCGATCAGTCCCGATCTTTGACTTCTATAATACTTAAAAAAAGAATAAAGAAGAGCAAAAAAACAGATCCAGGATGTTCCTTATTTTTTATTTAATTCACCTTACATTAACATTCAACAACTCTGTTAACAAACAGAGCAAATTCTTCACTGTTGGCCTTTAGTGAAACAGTAAAGGAGAAACAGATAAAAAAAGTCTAAGAAATAGCACCTCAACTTAAAATACCCGGCAGGCATGTAAACAAATACAAAAATAAAAGTGCCACAGTGTTTGCAAAGCAC
>JAPMOB010222897.1:0-30700 GCA_029875015.1 Lepomis gibbosus | reverse complement strand
CTTCTAGGAAGGCTTTCAACAAGATTTTAGAGCTTGTCTGTGTGTATTTTTACCCATTCATCCAGAAGAGCATGTGAGTCAGACACTGATGTTGGACACAATGGCCTGGCTCGCAATGTCCGTTCTAGTTCAAGGTTTTGGATAAGACTGATGTCAGGGCTCTGAGCGGGCCAGTCAAGTTCTTCCACACACAACTGGGAAAACCATTTCTTTTTGGAACTGGCCTTGTGCACGGGGGCATTGTCATATTGAAAAAGCAAAACATCAAACACAAACTGTTGTCTAAAATTGCATGTTGTAGCGTCAACTTTTCAGTTACCCACACCATAGAAAAGAGCCCCCAAAAGTATTCAGACAGGGACGTCCCAACTTTTGTCCATATAGTGAATATTACTTATCCACTGTCAGGAAAAAAAACTCAGAGTATTACTTAAGTAAAAGAAGCAATACCTTGGTGTATTCAAAATCTTATTTAGTTTATTCCACATTTTTTCATCAAACCTTATTGGAAAAGTGAATAGTTGTTGGATAAATGTAACAGAGTAAAAAGTTATGTTATTTCTCTTTAAAATGTAGTCGTGTTAAAGTATAAAGCAGCATAAAATGGAAATACTAAATTAAAGTACAAGTATCTTAAAATTGTACATTAGTGCAGTATTAGTGTATGTACTTAGTTGCACTTCACCACTGCCTACAAGCCCATAAAATGGATGACTTACCTTCACAAGTAAGTGTATTAATGATTTTCCTCTCTTGTGACCAGCGAAATGTCTAATGTTCTTGTTATGTTTGCTCAAAAACAAGCAAAAAAATCTAAGAAGTGAAAGTACTTCCATCTATAAAAAGCTACTCACTCACTGTTCATCAAACATGGCGATGAAAAAAACTAGAGAGACAAAGCCTCTCTAAATGACACAAGGCAGCGCTGTAACTACGAAGTTGATTTGTCACATTAGTCTTCGCTGGAGAATGTAACAAGAGTGGTGCTTTCACAGAGGCAGATGTGTGATCCCTGGAATTGGAGCACAAAGACGCTATATGCATCAAACGATTGTCATAAACCATTAAATATCAATATGGACTCAAATCGATACAACTAAGAACTGCAGTCAGTTTCCCTTCTTGTGCAGAGGGATTTTACAATATACAGCAGCTTTGCTCTATGTTTAATAATTATTTCTGAATACCATCTTTGTTCATCTTTTTTATTTTATCATTTGAATTATAGTACATAAAACAAATACAGTACATAAAACAAATAATGAATAACACAAAAACTTTAAGCCCAGCTATTGCTACAATGGCTTTGCAGCATTTTTGCTAAATCCAAGCAAAGGTCCTCCCAAAATAATCAAAGTTCTTTATTGAGGCTTAAAAACAAGAGAAACTTCATGCATGTGTAATGGCTGTCCCTTCCTGGGATGGACAACTGTTGCTATTGCAGCCCTGCATTAGTCTCCTTAAGCTGAGTGCTGCATGTGCATTACATTCTCCAGTTGAGAGACCCAAGTTCAAAACTCAGTGTGCTTCACAGCCCGTGAGCTAGCTTTGGATAAAGTACATATAATCAATCCTAAATTTGTCCCCAACACGCACCAGCCACAGCTGTCCAGACACTGCAGAGAGAAAAACAAGCATTTGTCATCGTCTGGGCCAGTCGAGGCTTAAATTGGAATGAAGCGCTTTGCTGTAAGGGCCCCCCCTGAATGGGTGAAAGTAACTTAAGCGGAACTAAATCCCTTTTCTAACAGATGTATGGCAGATGAGTCTGTCACAGTGGCTGAAGGAAGGAGGGAGGGGCAATAGAAAAGAGAGGAATGGTTACATGGATGGATGGACGGGTGGTTAGACAGGGGCACTCGTTTCTTGGACGGCAAGAAAGATGTAGTCTACAGAAGGGGTCAGCAATTAGGGTCAGTTTTCTCAGTACTGTTCATCTGGAGGCAATTTTTACAGGTGCGGTGGAGAGGCCTGTAGGTTTCCATTATGTTTAGTTTGCTTCTTTTAAATTAAGCTAACAGAGCTAGCACGGCCTGGTGCAGAATGTAGCACAGTAAGCTCAGTCTGCATGTCACTCAATAATTGTAATTAGATGTTATGAGGCTACGCTATATCTATTGGCATTTACATGATTCTTGTACTTACATTATCATTATTTCAGAAAGCTAGCATTTATGCTAGACCTAACATGTGCAGGTATAACTTTGAACAAACTAAACTTTTGACCTGATGATACCGGCAGACCAACATTTCCGTCCATAGAGAAAATAAATGGAGGCTAAATACACAGACATGATTAGGGCTCAAATGGCTATTACATTTTCATTTCCTTTTGGGAGCAAAAAAATAGGTCTTGCCCAGCTCAGATAAAACACCACTGAAGAAGTTCAGAACAAACAAATGAATAATCAGAAAGAAAAGCTGTTTCTTGATGATGTGTAAAAGCAGCAGAAACAAACAGGGAGAAGAAAAACAGATACAGAGGTTGGAGGTTGGTACCGGGGAAAGAGGCGTCTGTTCATCTGGACTTTTACTTTTACACTGCTGCTGTGGTGTACACTTACACACATTCTTTGCTTTGCTGATAGAGCATTTGACAGATAGCAACACATTAGATTTACATAAAATGCAGATAAAACATCAACAACCCAAACCAGCACGAAAACACTACGGGCTATCCTGCTGAAAAAAATTTCAAGATAAAAGCGCTTTAGAAAGAATTTTGAGATAGATCATGAAGATATTTACTGTAGGTCCCAATTTCACAAAGTAAAGCAGGTACAGTAGCAGCTGATGTCATCTTTATTTGTATGGTTTTTCACCAAACCATTGTTAAGCGGCAAAAAGCTATCAGGGACAACGCTCCTAGCAGCAGGTGACAGGAGGGAACTACACTGTTTAAAATCCATGAGATTGAAGAAACCGTTATTCTGAGGCAACTCTTCTGCTGGGGGCATGAGTCCTTTTGTTCCTGAGTATGTCTCACCACTATAGTCCAACAACTCACAGGTGCTGTGCTATGATGGGCTCGAGCCGAAATGCCACAACATGTGCTCATTGCTTCCAGTTTAATTACATCAATGTAGCTGAAATGAAAATTGATTCAAAGATGTAAGCTCTTCTGCAAGCAACAAGAGGAAACACATCTTACTCATGTACATACAAACATTAAGAAAAGGTTATCAGACAAAAACTCTTAATAGGTTGAAAGTCAACATAAGACTTAAGCGTTTTTTTCTTCTAAGGGCTTAAGACTCAAACGTGAGAATGACTTTATTTACATGATGCTCTTATGAGACTCGGCATAACTTACCGAAAATCTTTGTAGCTTAAAAGGCCTTGTCACACATTTTAAAAATCTTCAGGGAAATCACTTCATCCCACTGAAAGGGGATTTGCTTGCTGAGCGAAGAAAATCAGTGCAAATCTCTTGTACTGCTGACCAAGAAGTAGGTGTTTTGAAAATGCTGAGTTTTAAAGGAACACCAAGATGGAGAGCCCAAAATGGGGGAATCTATTAGTAGCTTATTAGCTGTGGTGCGCCTTTAACTTTAATGCACTTCTCCACAAAAGAGACATGATCAGCAGACAAATGTGTGAATTTGTTGCCTGTTAGCAACCAAGCAAACACGCTTGCTTGTTACAGCACAGTGGTCACCTCTGGTTGGAAGTTACTAGAGCTTTTCCTCCCTCTTCGATAAAACTAGCTAGACTGGCTAGCATGTGGGCATTTAGCTCTCCAACTAGCAGTTGCTCACCAACAAGAACTGTAAGTCACCAAGCTTCTAGAGCTACATATTTCCCGCACAGATTGATTTTGCTGTGTCACTTTCCAGGTGAGACCAGACATTTACAGGAAATTTGCTTGTAAATTTGGGGGATTTTTTTCCCTATTTTTGCTGACATATAAGCAGTTTATCTGATACAGTTGTACTAGAATGCAGAAAAATAATGTGGATAATGATACTTCGTTGCTGCTGATTTCTTTCTTTTTCTCCACATAGGGAGGTCAAAGGTCAGGATCAGAAGACCTGGGGCTGATTTCACAAAGATATTCACAAAGAGTGCTCTGTTAGTTTTGGGTCACTCTTAATTTTGCTCTTAGATTAGTCTTATACAGCTTCACATAAATAAAGACAAATGGCAAATTAGTCCTACTCAAGTTAGTAAAGACTTTAATTTAGATGTCTTTATGAAGCCACAGTCAAAGTTGTCTTTGTGAAAGCAGCCCCTGCAGCCTAGCGGTGTTGATGCTTGCCTAAATAAGGGTTGGCACCCTGGTCATCTCACTGAATGACAGTCTCCTCTCAGCATCACGCTGCTGATTTGTATGTGACACACTGTGCGTTTCGAGCACTGGTCTCTCAAGTGTGAATATTAGTTTCCTAGCTGAGTGACCTGGGCTCAAAATTCAGTTAAAGCATATATATCCACTCCTAAATGTGTCCTGAACACATCATCCACAGCTGTCCAGTCACCCAGTGCAAGTGGGCCAAATATTCTTGTTGGCAAGCTGCCTCAAAAAGACAACTTTTTAATTTAATATAAATTCACAAACGACTACAATGATAATCTTCCAAATATTTTTGTCACCTTCAGGTAGCATTCTTTTTTTTTTCCTTTGTCATTTTCCACTGAGACTCTGACTGCCAATGCTTTTGGGAAACCAGGCCTGCAGCAGAGGGGTTTGAATTTTCAAGTAAAGATGTACAAAGAGACACATGAGCACCCACAGGAGAAAAAAAAATGGCAAATGCATTTTTCAAATTCAAATACATACAGTATATTGCAGCTTTTCTTACCATAGCATAAGCTCAGTATATTTCACACCTCCATGACACGTGTAAATGTAGGCAAAATTGCTCAAAATGCCAAACCCTTCCTCAAGTTGTAGCGATGAAGTGTGCTCCCCTATTTAAGCAGTGATTGACATATACATGGTCAGTATTCAAGACAAAGAGTCCATGGTTTCCTTTTGAGGAGAGCTTCATGCAAACTGCAGCAGGATAGATGAGAAAGAAATAAAGCGTCAGCTCTCTCATCAGTTTCTTTGTGATCAAGCAGCCATGAAAAACGGGAAAGGGGTTCTGTTGCAGCCTTGCATCCATTCAAAGTGCTTGAATTAGATAGTTGAGTATAGTTTGTTTTTGTTCTTCAAGCGCAGATATTTGTTTTTTTTTATGTCTAGGGCAGAAACTTCACAACAACCCCTTTCCTTTTAGTCCACCCACTCTCAAACTTCCGTCATCATAGAAACTCTGCGTCTCAGAAAAAAGGGAAAGAGAAAGATTACGTAGAGGTGACCACTCCTTTCACCACCGGCTCTCTGTTAATGTACGTGGCCCAGTAGACGAGGTTGAATGTTCCAAAGAGGACGGGAAACACTATCCGCGACATCTTGTCAATCTTGCTGACGCTGTTGTAGGTCTTCTTAGGGTCCACCACCTTGGTCTCAGAGGCCCGGAGCTGCACAGACGTCGTGTTGGAGATCGTGGAGATGGACATGTCCTTGGTGAGGTTGGGCGTATAATTGACTCCAGCCGAGCAAACGTTGTTGGGCTTTTTCGACAGCACCATGGGGTCTCGTTTCTACAGTGGGACAGATTACATAGAGCAGTAAATTAGTTTGAAGCCCTGTACAGCTGCCATTTGCTCTGCTATGCAGCATGAGATGGCCCGGGGGAATGATTAGTGATTTTACAGAAGTGAAACTTTTCTGGCAAAACATTCTGGTAAAAAACAGGGGTGCTGTGTAATTGAATTTCACTCATTTGGCAGTTAGATTTTTTATTTACGATGACTGCAATATGCAGGTATATGTTTTATTGCAGCTGCTAACAGATGCATGACCACTTTCTCAGGCCTCTCTGGCAATATTAAAGCAAGCAATGTATAATAATCAATGCTGTGAAGTGATATTAATATCCTGATGACTCATGATGCAATTTGTGTGGTGTAGTATAAAAATACTTCAGTGGAATTCATAGCCTACATCTAAAACTGGTGATAACTTATTTGTCATTTGGGAATATCACTTTAATGCTACACATGGTTATTAAAGTGGTTCCTTAAAGAAACAGTTTTGAGTTTTTGGAAATATATTTATGCGCCAACTACTTAGCTAGAGCCAGGAGACAGTTAGCTTAGTTTAGCATAAAGAGTGGAAACGGGAAAACAGCTAACCTGTCTTTGTTTAATGGCAACCAAATCTACGTACCTACTGTTAATTAGCGAGGCTTTAAGTGCGGGCATATTTTCTCATACCTTTGAATAGAGCTCGGCTAGCCTATACCGTTGGACAGAGGCAAGTTGTTTCCCTTCCAGTATAATGCTAAGCCACGCTAACTCCTGGCTCAAGGTGTATAGCAGACACACAAAATGTCAAGCAATTTCTTTTATGGTGTTAAAGGACCATACTAGTGCTTTGCTTTTTTTACTTAGCCCATTTTCTGCACCATGTTGGTCTGTTCATGGATTTAGAGAACATTTTATACCCACCTGCCAAACACAAGCTTACTGAATACAAGAAATTACTAAATTCATATTATCCTTTTCACAGCCTTCACACTTGCTTTGTGTTTTTTTCAAGGTGTGACGTTCTGATAACATACTGTAGCTCATAAATACAGTGCTGTTTTGGAGTCTCAACTCAACAATGCACCAAGGAAAGCTTTAAAAATGATCCCTGCGAACAATAGCAGTGATTACGTAACTGACAAACAAAAGGTGACAATGAAGTTATTCACTGTAAACGATGACTTATTTCACACAGGTTTAACATCTGATTTTCATATGTTATGAAACCAGGCTGTGTGGATGGTGGAAAATCTGTCTGAAAAGTTACTGTATGCTTTGGAAAATGGTTGAAGGTATTGTTGATTTCTAGTTTATGTGCTATAACAGGTGAAACCAGTGATATAGTCCTTTAAAGTACAGACAGACACCACCAAGTTTACTTCTGTAGTATCTTAAGATGTGCCTAAACATGTAATGGGTTTAGTGCTCACAAGCTGTACCTTAGGGTGCTGTGCTTCCAGAGCCTTCTTGCCATCCCAGGCCCAGCTCCTCTTGGTGAAGTAGTTCACAGTGGCAAACTCAATGAGGGCAGAAAAGACGAAAGCATAGCAGACGGCAATAAACCAATCCATGGCTGTAGCGTAGGCCACTTTAGGAAGCGAGTTCCTGGCACTGATGCTGAGTGTGGTCATGGTCAGCACAGTGGTCACCCCTGGGTGCATACAAAGGCCGTGACAAGTTTAAATTGAGTTTTCACAGGCTGACTTGAAACGAGTAACAGTCTCCCCTCACTCAACAAAGGTGGGCGCTTTAATAACTCTTAACTGCAAGCCACCGCAGTGCTGCTGCTCAGTGGGCAACTGTTGTTATTCTCCCTTGTGTGAATGTGCATGACAGGAATATTACCCAGATAAAAAAAAAAGGAAATGAGTAAACAAGTGGCTTCACTCACCGAAAACAGTCCTTGCAGGAACTGATTCTCTGTTTAGCCAAAATGACACCTGGGAGAGGATTACAGTCATGAAACAGGGCATATACGTCTGGATGACAAAATATCCAATCTTCCTCTTCAGGTAAAAGTGGGCCATCATCACTGTGTACTCTCCTGGAGGGATATAAAGAAATAAAAAGGATATAAGGTTACATAGGGACAATAAACAAGGTGAGTGGTTAGATGTCTTGTAATGATTGAGAGATCTACTCCCAGCTGAACCACACCAGGGTAAATAGTGTTTGCACATAGTGCAATTATTACATCAGATGTTACCACATAGGACAACATAATCATTACTGGCTAAATTATTTTTTATGACCAAAAAGTTGACTAAAATCTAAAATTGGCTTGATGGTGCTCAATCACTAGATAGAACATATTTTAAAAGCGGCCATAAACTCTTCTCATGCTTCTCCCCCTATGAATGGATCTCTCCTCCTTCCTGGTATTGCAGTAATGAAATAATTAGAGGTGGTGGAAACTGCAGAATAAAAAGCGGCGGAGGTGGAACAGTTAAAAAATTAAGCTGGGATAAAGGGAATATTTCACATTCAGTTGAACATAACAGCGAAAATTAACCTGACTTCAAATCCATTATTAAACAGAAAAATGAGAGCAAGCGGTGTTAATTATTGCGAGGACATGACAATAGATTATTTTGCCGTTTATGTCGGGGATTCGACAATGGGGGCGATGTCAGTTGGTGGTAAATCCAGGGACAGAGAAAGTGTGGCGAGCGAGAAAGAGAGGGGACACAGTATTCAGTTAAACAACTGAAGATTGCATTTGAGGCTTTAAAAAATCCTCTCGCCAGCAGCAGTTTGCGACTGCAGGCGCTGGTAAACTATGGAAAACCCAATGACTATATTCCACACACTAGGGCACATGTACGCAAGCAAGCTCTCTCTCTCCCACACACACACACACAGTAATACATGAGGCTTTCTACAGGCAAAATCGGATTTTTGAACCTCCCTAATCCCTGGTTACAATCCGCATCCTGCCATCAGCGAGAGAAAGAGAGGGAGTGTGCGTGTGTATGTGTGTGTGTGTGTGTAGCCTATGGGGGGGTGGAGAGGCTTCCTGTCCTGGGATCCTAACAGAGTTCTAAGACCCGCCCACTGCCAGCCCTGCCAATCCCGGCACCGACACACACACACACACTGTGAAACACACATGAAGCATGATTTCTGACTGCTGACAGCCACCACACACACCTCGGCACCCACTGTAAGCCACGGAGAGGGACACTCAGTGCTGCTAATCACGGGTGGGATGGAGGGGGGCTAACCGTGTGGACATTTTTTATCTTTTATGTTGTTTTTTTGTTGTTTTTTTTTGTTGTTTGGCAGCTCTTTGTGGAATAATGATCAAACATTCTTGACATGACTGGCTGGCGTGCGAAGGGAAGAAAAAGCAATTCAGAAAGTGCTCCGTGGGCATCCCAGCATCAACTGACACCGGCCTGCAAGTGAGGTAAATTTGTTTATTTTCAGGCACCTCGTACTGACGGCAAACAACTGCCACATATCACACTTATCAACAACACTGCCTGGGCCATGCCTCGATCAGGAGATCCCAAACCCAGTTAGTTCTTACTGCGACCCCATCACCTGGGCCCTCTGACGCCCTCATGACTCCAGGCCGTCTGGCTCACAACTATCCCATTAACTTCTACTGCTGTCGGAAGCATCCGGACACATCCAGGCGCTGCCGACCTGGGGCACCCCAGGGTCACCTTTGTCATTGATGCATGGATCCCGACAGGACTGGGGGCGGAGGAATGAGGAGGAACATGTTCCTCTGGTGGATCTTATTGCTTTCGTCCCAAGGATTTGTATTTCGCAATGTCCGAGGGGAACTTCCTTTTATTGCGGGGAACAATGCTGCCATGCTGGTCAACTGGTAAGTAGGAAAATTATGACTTTTGCTTTTAACTGTCTTGCACATTTGACTGACCAGTGATTATATTGTGGACACTTCTTTAGCCCTACAAGTCTCTACAGACTATAGATAGAACTCTTGCTATAATACATCTAATCTACTTTTAGAGTTGGGGAGTTATTTTAGGAAAGGTATTGCTCTCTGAGACGCCATACAGATTTCCTCAGAAGTCCTCAAAAAACCTCATGTCCTCAAACAGGAGCGCTGTCTTAAGATTAGATGTGCTAATTAAAGTCTCACAACATAACATACATGCTGTGTTTTGAGCTTCTATACATTAAGTTTCAAGACCTATGCTTATTATAAACTAATCAAATGCTAAAGATTATTTCAGCATCTCCTAGAAATTGAAGCATTTCATTCACTGGAAAAACAATGGTTAAAAGTTAGGCCAAGGCAAAGTTTTACTAAGATTTTATATGTGGAAGGAGGCAAGGATGCCCATTGTCACCATTCAGATTTCCCCTACAGATGCATACATACCTCGAACTTTGACTGACTTTTAAAACTGAGGAGTCTCAATTTTGTTTTTTATTGAGGCTGTGGAGCCTGAGCAAGTGGAGGAACTGTTACTGCTGAGAGTAACAACACAAGAAAGGCCAGACAAACATTAATTGACTGCTGTTTTGAATTTCAAGGTGTACAAGTGCTTCATTACTATGTCTAGACCAAATAAAACAGCAGGCGGCTGTCAGACTTCTTTTAATCAAGCAGGGAAACGATGGTTAACGCCAGGTGACAGCTCACCTCTGTCTCACATTTTCAAAGCAAAGAAAAATCTACTGGCCTTCACAGCAAATGTTTTTTTAAAACATATTTATTCCCCTTCATATACAACTATTCCATCACCATTTCTGATGATGCAATACCATGTTGGACTAAGACAGGCCAGCCCTGGTGAACTTCTAGGGAACATACCTTCTAATTGTCAGGTCTCTTTAAACTAAACTAAAATATGAAATATAGTCATGTTGCAAAGAAACTGAAAAGTTGTTGCTAAACTTGTAAAAATGTAAAAAGGCTGTGAGTTGCATTTAGGCACAAAAACACAAATGTGGAATCTATTTTCACATCCGTGAGTACACCTTCAGTAACAGCTGTCAGCTGCACAAAAGGTGGTGATATTCCATTTAAAGCTCAAAATACAAAGCACTGTTGTGCTACATCTGAAAGTGTCCGTGTTTGCTCTGGGAAAGTTATTAGCAAGAGAGTCAAACACATACAGAAAATAAATTAACCTGCTGGACTGAATGTGACCCCTAAACTCAAACTCATCAGCAATCTCCACCACTGATTTGGACGCCTTCCAGACAGAAGCTTTGAGCTGCATGAATGATGATTTCCTGCCTTTAGTCCTTCGGCTAAATGGAATTCACAGATAATGTTTAGCATTTTCTTGTAATAGTCACAACACCAGATGGCGGTTTGATGATTTTGGGACAAACAAGGTAATGTCAAGTAAACTGTGAGACACATAAATGACCTTGACTATTGATTAAATAATCAATAGTGAAAACTAATTAAAGTAAATTTCTTTACAGAAATAGGATTTTAAAAAAGTGTTTTTATGCCTGGTCTTTGCCTGATCACCCGTATGAGAAGAAAGGATAGTTGGTGTTAAACAAAATGTACGGAAACCAGAACTGGTAGAATGATGCTGAAAATGTGGCATAATGTGACAGCTTAGCGATATTAGCTATCTAGCAAACATGGCTAGCTGGTATGCACAACTTAAAATACACAAGAAAATTTCCTTTGCAAGTGCTTTGCAAGGGAGAGATTTGTCATGCCTTAAGCATGCACACAGTGTTTTATAGAGTCACACTGAATGTAAACATAACTTTGTTTCCTTTAATTCACAGTATATTCCGGATGAATTTCCAACAACACTACTTGATTAAAATGGTTATTCTGCAGGTTGCATTCTAAGGAAGAAAAATTTTGTTCAATATTTTTCTTATTTTTAATGTACTGTCATCTTTCAGTGTCAATGTTGTAGGGGCACACTTTTCAAATAATCAGCAATTACTGCTCATATAAATGGTTTTCAGTAAAGACTTCAGATTTGTTATACTTGTGGGAACATTTTATCACATTGATGTTAAATATATAGATATTCAGTATTCCTAGTATTGTTAATAGTTAATTGTTGATTGCATTCACAGTTACCAGGACTGCAGCAACCAATAGTTGTTATAGTATAATAAATAGTTATAGTAGTAGTTATATGTAAAAATATAGTACGTCAACACCGAAGAAGACATTTGCTAGCCAGACAACCACCAAACCACAATCAACAGCCATTTGTCCCTCCAGCCAGGTAGCAATGCTGTCCCTCACCCAACGGACACTTAAGCCTTTTTCTTAAACCACTGAGTCAGCCACCAAGAGAGAGGTTTCAGTTGTGGTGCGCAAATAGAAAAAACAGGGGAAATCCACACTTTTAATAATGATTCTACTAGAAACTGGAGGGAAGTGTATTACAGTTCCGTTTTACATAAGAGTATTAAGCAGATGCCTTTCAACACACCGCCCCCCCTGCCCCCTTGTCAGAGCGCGGCTGTCCAATCCCAACATACAGACACACACAGATTATTTTTTTCTCTCTTTGTGAGGTCCTTGCTTAAAATTCAAGTCAAACTATCTCCATTATTTTCAACTTAAAAATGAAACGGCTCTAATCACAACCCATAAAGCCAAACTTGTTACTGTAACTGTATTTAAAATTGAAATGTAATTTGTTACCTTAAACCTAGCCCATAGCTCAGAAATAACGTACTTTAACCAGGTCAGTATGCATGCCATCAAAATGTCTTCGCTTTGTAGGCTTTATATACCATTATTGTGAGGACATTTGATACTCATGCAGATAAATGCACAAGAACACATACCCACAAACACA
Source organism: Lepomis gibbosus (assembly GCA_029875015.1). NCBI lineage: Eukaryota > Metazoa > Chordata > Actinopteri > Centrarchiformes > Centrarchidae > Lepomis > Lepomis gibbosus. The sequence continues at coordinate 18,344 of JAPMOB010222897.1, read as the reverse complement.
CAGATACACTCAGAGACAGCCAACCAACCAATCCCTGACTGATCTGTGATGTCATCTTCTTATGCAAAAGCTGATGGGTGGTTGGATGGGGGGATTAACCCTAGGTCTCAGGTCTCTCTCTAGCTCTATGTGTGTGTGTGTTTGCGTGGGTGTTTGCGCGGGCATGGGCTCATGCGGGGATAAGTGTTGTTTGACAGGGCTGTCCGGGCCTGTAGACAGCTGGTTGTGTGAGGGATAGGCTACTCTCCTCCACTAGCCTCCACTCATTGACTCTGATCTCCTGATAATGTTTCCCACATTTACTCTCTGCCTCGCACATCCATCTCTCCTTGCAGCGTTTAAATTTTCTAATCTAGAATTAGTTACATTATGTTATTTGGCATTGCATTTATCATGCATCACATATAGTATGAATGTACTCACAGAAAAGGTGCACACACAAGGTGAAGAAAAAGGGTGATTGTATGAGTGAGATAAAGTGAGGATAAAACTGTTGGACATGGTAGAAGATCTTTTTGGCAGCGTCTGGATATGTTAGTAAGATGACTCGGGGATGACACGCTGAAAGTGATCTGGTGAGTGAGTCAGAGCAAAAACAAACTTTTTTAAAATGCAACGTGGTCCCAATGCTTTAGAATTATTTTAGAACGTTTTACATTACATACTGTCTTAAGGTTAAAGGATCTGTCTTCATGTCAACATCCCCATGAAAGGCCAAAACTAACAATTCTAGTAGTCTCTATTCCTACTTCTCTGCCTTCTCTGTGACAGTCAGCCCCAATTAAAGCAACTTGAACAGAGAAACATTTTTTCAAAATGGGTCATAAGTATATTTTCACAGTTTAGTTTTTAAAAGAAGTAATTTCCTAAAACAGGTGTGCGCTGAAACAGGTGTAAATAGTGTATTTGTTGGGAACTGAAGAAACATGTCACCCAGTGCACTACTAGTTTTCTGACAATAATGGATGTCTATGGCACAGGAGCCGATTGCACGAGGTCTTTGCAAGTTCAAACTTAGCCCAGTAATAACTTAATAAGTGTTTACTAAAGTACTATTAGTGTAGCAGGATTAGAAGAATAAGTTGTAGCAGTAATACAAGTAGCATAGGGGAGTGCTGTAAACTTACAGTAGCCTACTACTTAACTATTACATTGTACAATTCCAATACCATTTTTTACAGTAACATTTAGCTACATTAGCTATATATGTGCATTTGTATATGTGCATTTCTGTTTTGTAAAGTCAAGTATATTCTTCATCTACAGACACATTCACACACCCACCTCTGCTTGTGCGTATGTCCTCTTTGCCTGCAGTTTGCCCAATAAGGTGGTACTGGTTGAGTCTAGAGCCGTCCTCTGCAACCACCACAGACTTAGCAGCTCCCTGAGTCCAAGTGTAGACCACCTCTGACACCGGATACGCATCTGAAAGACAGACCGACAAAAATGAATTGACATTAACTTGTGAATTTACAACTGAAAGTGTTTATTTTTAATATGCCAACATCCAAAACATCACGTTTTGTTTAAACCAGAGTTGTAACATATAACAGTTTCAGTTACATTTTCAACCCTGTCATCGCTCATATTATGTGCCCATGTGCTTGTGTGTGTATTTAAGTGAGTGTTGGTGCAGAGTCAGTCTAGCACTTTTTGATTAGACTGCAGGCTTAAGGCCAAAACAGAATTTGCGTGTGTGTGTGTGTGTGTGTGTGTGTGTGTGTGTGTGAGAGAGAGTGTTTGTGTATGTGTGAGAGAGAGTTTGTGTATGTGGGTGGGTGGGCGGATATTTGAGTGTATTTTTGTTGAAACCACACTTGTGGGTCAGAGGTGAGTTCCCCTGTCAGCAGGAACCAGACCGAGTCAGATTAACCAAAATGTGTTGCATCAACACATTACACAACAGCCAAAAATCTGAAGCCTCTCCTGCTATGTCCTGCAAAAACACTGGACACTGATCTTCTGGCTAGTGAAAGCTAAACTATGGAAAGAGTGAATGTAAGATTTAAGAAATTTGTAACTCGCATGGAGAGAAGGATTCAGATTGATTAGATTTGGAAAGGCACATTTGTTGTGTTCATCTGTCACAGTTCAGCTTGACATTCAATACCAGTGCACTATTTATTAGAAAATATAATTTATGGAATTTATTTACTGTTGATTGTGATTGTCACCTGTTTGTGGATCAGCGCTATATCAAGGTTTTGACATAATTACAAAAACAAATGGCACATTCGTGATCATGTCAACTTAAATAAGATTGGAAAAATTCTGAGGAAGATCTTAAAACATGTAAGATCAATGTGCTGAGTGCAAAACTGGGAAAATAGGTGTGATGTTTTATCATGAACAATTATGTACATGAAATATATATGAATAGAACACAGAAAAAAAACAAAGCTGCATTTACAGTTTTTTCTGATTGTCACAAATGGGGTTGGCATTGTTTATTTCTATTCCGCAGGAAATATCTTGAAGTTGAGTATTTCTACTCTGGGTGCTCAATTGCCAGCAAGATACCGCTGTAAAATATATGTACTGTTAAAATTTGGGCACAGTTAGGCCAAAGGCCAGCACCTTAATTGAAGGGAAGTTAGATTGAAATAAGGGATTATTGGTGACAATGAGCTAAAGACATTGGCAGGCAAGATGGTGCACATGTGCCAACTTTTCAACAGTTCATGCTAAATGCTTTGATGTTCCCACCTTGCGTATGAGGCGAGCTACAACTCAGCCAAACTCATCACCTACTAAGCAGTAGCACTACACACTCTGAGTGATTCTGTCTGAAATATTCAAGGAAATAAATGAATTGACACAAGTTACCAACATTCAGTGTGTCATTCACGTCAATAGCAGTCCAGCATTAGGGGAGAGCCGGGACAATTGACACTTTTTGGATAAAAGATAATGTTACAGGTAGAATTGTTTTTGTTGTTGTTGTCATCAACATCTCACATGTGTGTTCTATCAATACCAGGTGCAACTTTGTACAAACAAGGGACAACTGATTTGACTAAGAATGCAGTCCAGTTGGGACGAAAGAAACACTACAGTGTACGTTTAAATGGTTTGTTATTATGGTATTATCATTGTCCTTAATTAATATTAATATAATGTTCTTTATCTTAATAAAAAATATATAACATTTAATTTTTAGAACATAATATCTAATAATCAATGCATATTTGGGGTTTTTTCAGACCTATGTAGATTATCCTCAAATTCTTCTAATCACATTGCCTGATCTACGGTTTTTCACAAAAGACGAGGTCAACTATTCACTTCTTGTCTCACTTTTTAAATTCACAGATGCCCCTTTCTGTGGTTCTGACCCTGAGTCCTGGCATATTCTGTTGGTGCAATATGACATAAACGAGTTTTAATAAACTCTATACAACGTATTAGTGGCAGGATGAAAGAAATGGTCATTCTCACTGTAGAATGACAAGAGAAACAAGTGTTTCAGTCGTCCAGACAATGACTCCAAACTTGACTCGCTTCTGCACTGAAAAACGTTGACATTGTAAAATTCAGGATGTGTTAAAGTACTAACTACTCTGTTGATCATGACACATGAAACAATAGACACAACTTGTTATAAAAAAATATTTGAGTGCTGATGTAGTTTGGCGTAGCATACTTGTAGGGCTCGGGGAAATTGCTGTTTCTTTTATCCTTCGTTTCATTTGTCCCGGCACTCCTTAGGTAGGTTACTAATCAGATTATTTCAATATGTAATATAAAGGATATCATTCAAAGTCAAACTAAAAACACAATACTGACATGGTGAAATAGAAATTAACCAAGTCCTCAAATCTAAACAACAAAATAGGTTGCTGTCACCTCTGCAGCTGGGATTTGGTTAAAAGTAGGAAACTAAAACTATTTGTTAAGGTTAGAAAAGTTAAAAGGATAGTTAAATATAGTTAGAATAGTTAAAAGACACCAATGTAGACTGACATTGCGTTCCATTACAAGATGGAACGCAAACCCCAGCCATCAAGCACAGCAAAAGTGTAAGGAAATTCAGAAGCTGAAAGCGTTAGCATGTCTCGCAAACTATCTTACTACCTACATTAGTAAGTAAGATAAAGGAGTACATTACTAAGTTACATGAGTTTGTTGGGTTAGGTAAAAAATAATTACATCAACTGTATAGTATTTCCCCAATGTGTGAAGGAAGGTCCTGGGTGCTACTGTGTCGATTTTAGGCTAGCGTAAGTAGCTCTGTCTTACTCTTTATGGATTTGGGGAACCCCAGAAAAGTTACTTGAGATCTAAGAAGTATGTAAGCTAGCAGCCCAAACGGGGATATGTTGAATCAAAATAAGAGTCCGATCTTGCATTTTTCCTTACCATATTAATAATACTAGGCTTAACTGGATTTAAACTGAAATACAACAACAATGGTGTTTTTTTAACTCCATGTCTTCTACATGGATCACCGACTGGTATGGATGCTAACTTTTTATCTTTAAACATGTAGCTTTAGCATCAGTTTTTTAGCATGTAGTTGTGGAAAATGGGGGGAGTACAGGGGAACACTGTGCCAGGAGTAAGACTCAGGAGGGAACTTTTTCTAAAACCTGCCAAGAAACAAATATGTTGTGCTTGAACGCACCACAAATCCAGCATCTGCCCATACACCCAATGGGAAGGTGTGACCTTGCAGGGCCAGTACTAGTTGACAACAACTACGCTCATTACTGTATAAGCCAGTACTTTTTAATAGTAATCAATACTCTTGTTCAACAAGCATAAACTTATTTGTTTATAGTATTTAGTGACTTTGCTTTTGTAAACATTACTGTTGCTGTTCTAAAAACAACTATTAGGTATATTTAAAATATGAATTTCTAATCCTGTCCTGAATGTATTCTGCATGAATGTGTATGTATTTTAAAAGCACTTTCAGGAATGACAAAAAACCCATAAGTGGAGGAGTATCAATAAAATCCTAACAATACCCATCCCTAAGCCTGAGTTCAACTCTATGATTCATTTTTTTAAAAGCACTTTTTTGAGGTAGACAGCATGAGAGCAGAACAAAATAATAGAATATAGAAGTAGAACACGAATAATAAAATAATCATTACATATTTTAAGTAACTATAGTAAGAGATTTTTTATGTAGTTCTCATTATAAGTGAAATCAACAGTTTCAACACATCTTTACTAATTATCCTAAATTTCCCTGTGGTAAAGTCTTAAGAGCCAACCAACTTTATCTGCTTGTGGGAGACAAATTCAGAGTTTGTGTACATTAAGTATCTAACAAGGATTTGGGCCATCCTTTGGCATTAGAACAACTCCTGCCCTCTTTTTGATCCTCTTAAGTCCTGAACTGACTGTCGTTAAAGAGGAAATCCTTATCCTGAAGATTCATTGATGTTCAGATCTGCTGACTCGGGTCGCAGGAGGAGTCCTATTTCTTTCTGCTGTTCATGAAAGTTAATTCATAAGTTATTCAGATATTCATATTTTAGAATATGAAAGCCAAAATCCTAAAATGATTCATAACTACATTATGTTCAGCAGGATCATTGTGTGTTGAAGGCAATACTTGCAGAGGGATGACTCATTAGCGTATACAGTGTTTTATTGTTTTCCCAGTGTTCAGGGGTCCAGGTTTTGTGTACCTCAAACAAGCAGTTCCTGAACCTCCGCCTCGCCATAAACACCAACGTTGCAAAGTTCCAAATGACTTGTCTTTTTTTGTCAGTTGTCTATTATGTTAATCATGTGGTAATTTCAGAGAAAGTTTTCTTTAGCAACTGTTCTTCTGTCTGGATAAGTTGGCGTCAACCTGTACCCTTTACTGATGCAGATTTAATTGTCATGGTTTTCCAGACTGTTGCACCAACAATTCCAACACACCACTCTGACTCCGCAAATGTTGTTAGACACTTCAGTTATACATATCACCAGGCTCACCATTAACTGAATACCATAGAATATTACTCTAGTACTATTTGATAATTGAAGGCCAGTAGCTAAATTAGCTAAATTAGGATACAGGTACTGTGGCCCAAAATAAGGGATTAGCTGCCCGTCACCTGAACCAACCTTACAGCAGGCTTTCAAGCGTTAATGGCAGGGTACTGTATATCACTACTCAGTAACTAGCGAGTGAACACATAAAGCTACAGAAGACGGTGCATGAACGCACACTACGAGACCTTTATGACCTTCATAAATGTGGCTCAGGACTGGGCTTATTACATTGCTCTTTTTGTCTATAAAAATGACTACACTCTGACTCTGGCTTGGTAACCAATTAGGCAGCGAATGCAAACAAGCTATCAAGTAAAAGTTAGTCACAGTTAACCTTAGCTCGTAGCTGTGAAATTGAAAATCTCTGTTTTGCAAAACATCTTGGCAGCTCTTTGAGTTTGTTATTCCACAAAACTAAACATGGTAGTAAAACTAACATGGGAAACTCCTGCTAAAGGAAACTAACATTATCTTAGCAAGTTAGCAGGAACTTCAATCTCAGCTTCCAGCTCTTATGAATACCACACAATGTGGTGTGGTTAAGCTACCTATAAACACATTAAATATATTAAATTTTACCTTAATTCATTATATTAATTTAATATAAATAATAATCGTAAATGGACAGACTTTTTTTTTTACATTTAAAAAAAAATAAAATAAAAAAATAAAAAATGGACACAGACATCTAGCAAAACAGAGATACATTTAGTTAAAAACTATGGACTATGAAGTAATAAAAATGTAATTATTGAAAAAAATTGCAAATAGTTAACCTGAAAAGCCATGAAATGAAGGCATAACTGTTTTAACCTCAGTTTGCTGGCCAGACCCTTTAATCCTTTTTTTCTCAGATTTACTGCTTTCTGTAAAGAACGAGTTTTCCTTGCCACTGTTGCCAAGTGCTTGCCTCGTGGTGGGAATTGTTGGGTCTAGCCTTAGTCTATATGAAAAGTACAATGAGAGATGTTTTGAATTGGCATTATATAAATAAACTTTATTGAAATTTAGTTCTACTGTAGCCACTGCTCTCTGCCTTCAGGACTTCCCTGAATTATCAAAGGAGGGCGTGGAGAGATTTAATGGCAATTTGTTTTTACTGGGGGATTAATTTAGTCCATTTTTCATTACACCGGATGTTGTCTCCATTCATCCCACACTGAAGACAATAGTAATAGTGGATACAGTCAAAATACAGTTTAGTGTGATTAATGTCTGTCATGCATTTAAGCCATTTTGTTAATTTTGTGAAAAGGGATTGTAATCTTTATTTCTTTTTGCTATGCAGGTTTAACTATATTATCATGTTTGAGTCCACATTTGCTGCAGTGTAATTTGGAGGTTTAGTAGAGTATGTACAGCATCGTGCCATTGTTCACCTGAGGATAAGGGCTAAATCAGCCGTCAGGTCAGACAGAGGTCACAGTTACTCTCAGCACTACAACAAATGACAATGAAAGCAACTATTTTCTCCTTACTATGACCCTTCACCTTATAAAAAGGCAGTTTTGTTATCAGCACATTATTTCTATTACACACTTACGCTACTCACCTGCAGGGCGCTGCACCTGGGGCGATTAGGTTAGAGTTTGCCTTGGGAGACTCAGCAGCTCCTTCCACAGTAATTGGATTGTGGTTAAATGTGCTTCTCTTAATTAGTGAGTGTGTGGACTGCACCTCATAGAAATCTGCAGATAAGAGCCTCATGCTTTAAGCCCAAGAGGCTCCCAAGGTGTGGCATTTGGCCAGATCTGTCTTTAAATACCCGCAGGGCCGCTCAAGGTTCTATACATTTCCTCACTGGGAGGCCAGCCATCCCGTTAAGAAGGCATTTGGGAAAACCCTTCGTTGGCCTAATTAAGTGTTGGAGAACATGCGGTAATCTTCTCTTCTCTTCTGGCAGTAACCTCTTCCAAAGTTTTTAAATAGTACTTAAAAAGGAAAACCAAAAATATCTGTTAAAATATGCACTATTGCTCACTCGGGGATTTTGCTACTAAATGATTACTTGGTCTGGTATGACCATTAGCTAATGGTGGCTAATGTTAGTACACTTTAAATGTTGGTCTATGATGCGCGTTACTGAATCACTTCACAGACTTTACTTGACTTGTGCTGCTTTTAAATAGCTTAGTTAAATGATAAACCTTTGTTTAGCATTAGTGGCCACTGTTCAGTAAAAGTGACAGACTCAATTTAAAACTGAATTTAATGCAAGGAAAGCAAACTCAGCTCCAGCAGATAATGACCAACTCTCTGCAGCAGCATTTTGTCAATTACCCAACACTGTCTAAAATTATTCCTTATTGTTCTCTGGATTAAACTTTTTACATCGGACTAAATATCTCCATTGTACACCATATTAGCTGACATTAGTATACAGCCAAGAACAAGATGAATATGAAAGTAGACATCCACAGCAGGGATTTTACTCACAGCTGCCAAACTTGAGAGGACAGGCGTGGGCATCCATGGGGAAGTCCTCCAGCTGCATGGGGCATTCTGCTGAGATGGTCAGTCTAAGGCAACACATGTAATATATCCATTAACACTGACACAATGTGAGATTCAGTAGACAAGCAACATGTAAATGCAAAATTTATGTTAGCTAGTAAATTATTTTGAATTTATATTAGTTTCTTTTACACTCACTATTTAACCTTTAAACATTTAAATGGACATGTAGGTCTCCTACCAGAGCAGTGTACAATTACAGGAACAGCTACAGCAGTTGATTCACTAAAATTACAGGGTACCAAAACAATTAGAGGGAAGGTCGCAGCTTTACTATCTGTGCAATTACAGCCATTAAACATTCTAAAAAGGGGACATAATCTAAGAAGAAAGCGATAAAGGGGGTCATTGTTTCTTTAGACTGATTTGAGATACATTTCATCTAGTGTTAGGATCAAAAGGATTACAAGGAAATGGTTATTTATAAACAGTAGAATGGCACAGGACAGTTTCATGCCTGACACTTGCAAGTGCCATATTTCCCTCTCAGCAACTCTATTATTACAGTGGCAATACTACCACCTAGTGGTCACAGAGTTTCTGTGTGGGTTGTTTTTCTTTCCATTAAAGAAAGGGAAGCTTTAGTGTTTTTCTAAATGACCCTTGGGACAAACTGTTCTGCCAAGAGCCAATCACCTGTCGGTGCAAATAATTCAAATATGAATCTTAGCCCTCACTCCTAATGAACATTATTTGAATTGCTGTGGACTTGAGGTGAAGTCTATCTCCTGCTTCATTTAGATGTATTCATTCGCTCTATTTGAATCAATCACAAGCACACAACAACAGCTTTTCAAATCTAATTTTCTCAGAGTCATTCACAATCATCAAGACGCTGTGTTATAATTTTAGCTGCCGTGATGGTACATCAACGTGTCCTGAAAGAACAGCAAGATGAAGTAAAACAAGCATACAAATTGGGCATACACACATCATAATTATTCTTTTTTTGTTGTTGTTGTTTTTTTTTAGCTGTCTGCCCTAGATTGAATCAAGCCCCTCTGGGTATTCTTGCTCCTTGTATGATGATAAACAGAATACAATGATATGATAATGATGATCTGTAATGGGCTGGATGAAGGAAAGTGAAGTGGTTAGAACCAGTGGAAACCAGTACACAAAATCTAATGTTGATTACATTAAATGTTTCTCTGGCATAGGCTTTTGTTCGGGTATAGGAGCAACATTACAGAATAAAGTACATAATTTTTCTGTTTTCCTTCACTGAACATATTATAAACTTAGTGATAACTGTGTCGCCAAGATGTGGCATAATCCTCTTGGGTCACGTTTTTTTGCTTCAGCCTCCTGCACATTATGTATCTACTTACAGGAGGTTTCTCAATTAGATCATTAAAGCGAACGAAGCATAGCAAAGTGGGATAAGAGGCCACCTCCGGTCCCTATAGAGTTGACTGTTTTGGGGCTCAGCTTGCTTTCCACATCAGTGCAGGATTATCCAATTGCATTATTGTGTCTAAAACAGCTGAAGGATTTTGTATGGAGGAGGGGAAAGAGTGTCTTTGGGATAAATAAATGAGAACATGGCTGTTGGCTATTATACCATGTTCTAATTATTCATGTGGCCTTGCCCCATTATCAGGGATGCCTATAAAGATAGTTGCTTTTAACTATGGGTGTGATTTGTGCCGGGGGAAAATCCAAATCTATGCAGCCTTTTGCCGTTATTATTTAAATAATGGGGGTAAGATAGCAGACTAGTATAATTCACATGAATCTGTTATACTATAGCCAGTATGGACTGAGTGGAAAATGGTGCGTCACAGCACCTTGCAAAAAAGTTGAGAACCTGGCCAATAAAGTTAAAACAGAAAGGGCTGAGTTTTCAGGTCCAGGAGCTTTATGCTGTATTATCCATTGCCACCATGCTTGCGCCACAATGTCTTTTCACACTAACAATTACATTTTTAACAATCCCCCAACTGGAGTCACATGCAGTCGGTCTCATATGAGTTGGGGTTATATAACATATCCAATGTGTGTGTTGCGGGAGGAAGAACCGTTAGAAGTGTTAAAACACAAGAAAATCAACTTAGGAACAATGTCATTATACTTGACTCTGCAAATTGTCAGTATGCATGTTGAAATGATCAGATAGAGGGCCATAAGTCTAAAGGCAACACTAGGAGCATGAATGAGAACAGCAACTCAACTGTACCTAATGATAACGGTGTGCAGTGCACTCACTCCCCGGTTATATAGAGGTTTCAACCAGCTGATAAAGCTGTACATGTTTTAACTTTTCTGGTATCCAGCTATTATAGGCTGCCATCAAGCCCATGTGCATTAAGCTCACGAAGAGTAGAGAAAAGGGGCACTTTATGAATTATCCATGGAGACAAATGCATAGAAATTTGCTCTGGAAAACCAGCCGCTCCTCCACAGAGTAATGGTTTCCAAATGAGGCGGCGGCACAATCACATTTAGTCGGTTGAGAGAGGGCAGCTTTCATTGACACCCATACGTAATGTGGAAATGTGAGTGTGATAGAGGATGTAATGTTTGTAACATGCACTTACTATTAAGCAGGGGCACAGACATAGTAATGTGTCTATTGTACATGTTTTAAGAGTAGCATCTGTGTTGGATGAGTGCACTTGTCTGGGTGAATCCTATGGGGATGAACACATGTGGCGTTGGATGCTTTATGCTATGAAAAAAAGTGTATGTGCTTGTATATGTATACAATGAATGTGTGTGTGTGTGTGTATACTGTGTGTGTATATATATATATATATATATATATATATAAAGTTATAATAGAAAAAGTGTGAGGTGTTTGCTCTAAATAATCAACCTTGTGGTCACGCTGGAGAAGTTTGGGCACATGATGATCCCTGACTGTAGTATATACAGTAGTTCAGCCATCTTGCTATATAATCCTAATGCTCTAATCGCTCTTTTTTTAAAAAAAATCATGACCCTTCCTATGAGAATGGCTTATAAATATTTTTCATGAGTCTGCTACAAAGCAATGACACATTAGTTCTGGGGTCTTAGAAAATCATGGGTAAATACAATGAAAATGCTCCTGTGCTATGCTCTAATGTTGAGTTTTGCTTAGTTTTATTACCGTCAGAAGAAAAGGAAGAGAAATATTTAAAGGAAAATGTTGCACCGGAGTTTGTGGGACCCCATACAATGAGAAAGTAAAGCCAATGTCAACAAAACACAAGGGTTAATCACGTCATTGGGTATAGATCAAAAAGGTTGATTATCGCTGCACACATATTTGCCTTATTCTAACAAAAACAAGATAACATATAGTGCAAACAGGCAAGAGAAAGAAAGCTGTAACCTGCAAGTACCCAGATGGCTGTGTGCTTGTGTTTATGCAGGGAATAAAACCAAGGCTGCTTGTGGTTAGTGGTTAAGCTCAGCTTGTAATGACAAGCACAGTACTGTAACAATTAGACGCATTAAAAGCAACCTACTGCTACTTCATTTCAACTGTGGCAGGGAATCTGATACCATTTATAGCTTATGGGAGCTCTCTCTTGCTCATGCATACGTTTGTGCATACAATACATGTATGCAGCGATTTCCATAAAACGGCACATATGGAAATGAACACTTGCACATTCACGCAATCCCTTAGTTGTAAGCCTTGAGGTTAAAGTTCAGCATCAACATAACCGATTACCGGAGAACATGCTTGACAGTCGCAGCGGGTCTATGTGTGTCCACTGTGTGCGCTCGGTGCGTGTGACAAAGACGTGACTATAAATACGCACTTCTTTGGATATGTATGTATGTCAGGGTGGTTGCATATGGATAATCTGTCCTCCATCCAGCATTATTCTCCCTGCGGGTGGCACTGATATCAGATAGAGTGCTCTCATCCGTGATACAGTCACTCTTAAGTCCTGTAGCTACAGGAACTGCTGAGGATAAGCACAGCGTTATATTAATTCTCTGGTCCAAAGGTCACAGTGAATCCTTGTGCCATTCCACTAAACAAAAACTATTTGTCAGTCAGAAAGTTACTTTTAGGACTCATTTCTCAATATGATTTTCTGTCCCTGTGCACAGTAAATACGGGTGTTTTAGTTATTACTCATCACCATCTGGTTATTGACCTGTTTCTTCTCTTCTGTTCTTCTTGTCTACATCACTGCCAAAAACTATAGTTCACAATGAGGCTGCTTTTCATAATGGATGATGTCCCTCTGCAGTTTTTCTTCTCACAGCCCTTCATTTAAAGAGACACTTCACTCTGGTTTTTATATTTTTTATAATGTAAATAATGTGAGTTTAACAAAAATCAACTGAAAGAATAAGAAATGGAAGAACAAGAATTTAAAGAAATACTCTCAATATTTGATATTTCATTTGCTCTTACTGTCATATGGACTTGTCCAGGACAAAGCTAATGCCTCTGATTGGCCACTGGGTGACACTATTCTCCTACAGTCTGACTCACATACTGAGGGTTTCTATCGCTCTATTTTCTCTCGGAGTTCAAAGCGTGCAGTATGTTGGCCTTGCCAGCTGCTTTTTTCATTTCATATTTTAAACCTTCCCTTCACTAAACCTCCAACCCCAAATTAAAGTTGCAGGGCACATAAATGGGAAATGTCCTCTCCTCACATAAAAATGTTGAGATACAATACAGGAACCTCGGCCCTTGTGTACCACTCTGTGACTAGCGACATAGTTGAAATTCATGACATTTCTAAATCTACCAAGTGCCAGTAACCTCGGATACCAAAAGGGTTTATAATTAGGTTTATTGCAAAGCAAACTCACTCATAGTTTTCATGGTTTATTTAGTGTGTGTAAGGAAAATTAATACACCTGTTACACGTGATTAAACAGGAAAAAATCACCTACCGCATAGTGTAAAGCAAAGTGCCGTCATCCTTCAGCCTCAGCAGCTTGTTGGGCGTGGTCATGTTATGAGCAATAGACTTCTTGCCATTAAGGAAGAAGGTGTCAGGGGTCCAGATGTTGCTGGCGAGTAGGTTGTTTAACGGCAGCATCTCCATGGGCCCTTTGAAGCACAGACGCTCGTCCTTCCAGCTCTGGCGGAAGAACACGTCTATGGTATATTCCTGAGAGGGAAGCAAAAAAACAAAAAAGAGTTCACTTTCAGAGAGCTGTTCTGGAAAAAAGGCAAGAAATATGAGCAACAAAATAGTAGTGAGAGGTAACTGTTTGGACCCAGAGGCCATGTAAAGTGATGTCAGTAAACTGCACACTGCTCTCATCTGTCTGCTCTGTGATCATGTTTATTCCAAAAGATACTGAAGGGACGCCAAAAGGAAAACATCTTCCTATGGATGAAGAGATGGTTTTCTATTTCTACACTCTTAAGTTTCAGAACATCCCATTCTGTGGTGTGTATTTACGAAAAACAAGAATTTGAAGATATATATACTGTAAAGGGTCTCCATTTCCATTTCTTGACTCTGTCAGCATAATTTTCTTATTGAGATTTATAAGACTGGGGTAGTTTTACACAGAATTCTTCCCTAATGGAGCTTTAACTACAGTTTTTTGGAGCATATTCTTGTTAAATTCGTGACAAAAAAGCTAATTTAACTACTTCTGTACGCTTAATCATCAATCAGCACAAGATGGTCAAACACTGCTTTCACTCTAACAGTCATTCCTCCTTTATGCCTTCATTAATCCACCAAGATTCTGCGGTGTAAAAATCCATCATTTGCTCGTGTGTGACATACAGACACGCTTCAAGCTAAAAAACAAACAAATGAACAAGAAACAAAATACAATACTCTATCCCACAGAATAATTATGCTGTTAGCTGACTGACATATAAGCTTTTATGGACGGCAAAACCCATTTAAGTCTCATGCCACATTTCATTAATCAGTCGCACGTCCCTGTCAATACTTTTTCAAGTCAATTGTAGGAAAGTGGCAAGTTTGATCACTGCTGTGTCAAAGTGCGGCAGAGATGTGGCACCATGTAATAGGAGATTTAATGAAAGAGGAGAGTTAATGCATTTTGCTATCCAGGTGGAACTCAGTACAAGTTCATAAGAGAACTAATAAATAAACGGATGAATCATTTGGAACGAATTGGAAGGGGCCAGCCACACTGCATTCAGACTTAAAAGTTTAAGTCATGCACATTTATTTCCTCTCATTTACAAGTAACCAAAAAGAGAGCCAATCTTCAGAAGACACAGCTAGGACCTGAGTCTAGTAGCAGGGAATAGGAGGGGTACTGGTGCCAGTCTCATGAAATGTAAATATATGCTTCGATCTAAAAATACCTACAGTCATCTGGATGGGATTCGTAGACGTGCGTGTGTGTTTGTCCAACTCTGCACTCTGTGTTTCTATGGTGTTTGCTGCAGATGAACTCACCATCTCCGTGTCAGACACCGGGCCAAAGCTGGTGACAAAAATATTCGTCTTGATCTCTGTGACATTCTCTGTTGAGAGAGCATAGAGAATGTTTGAGGAATGTGAGAGGTCAATCTAACATATTTTTAATTCCACCAATATAGGACCAATTTTGGGGTTTTATTTTAAATGTTATCCATCGACAAGTCAAAGTCATTACCGTCATATATTTGTCATATTTGGGACAGCTGCATAACACTAAAACATCTGTTAAAACTGAAAGAAAACGACATGTTCTGTATAGATTTTCTATTTATAGTGCTCAGTGCTTTTCCTAGGGCTACAGCTAATAATTAGTTTTAATTTATTGAATAATCTTTGAGTCTATAAAATGTGAAAATCATGAAAAATAACCACTGCAGAGTTGTGTGACGTCTCCAAATGTCTTTGTTTTGTCACTAGCGCTCCAAAACGGTACGTTTAAAATGATATCAAAAAAGAACATTGGAGACTCTGGAACCAGAGGATGTTTTAGTTTTAGTGCTGATCAAAGTAGCTGCAAATTAATTTTAGATGTCGATCCACTAATCGACTAGTTTCAGAGGCTTTTACACCACGACAAATATAACCTTCTGAAAGAAAAACTGGTTGCTTATATGTGGAAACAAACACAGTAAAAGATGTTAGGGAGGGATTGAGCAATACAAGATATTGTTCAGCATCATAATAGGCATTCAAAACCCGTGTGAATTGCAGATACAGATGAATCCACTGCTCAAATGAATCCACACATTTCCATGATTTCTCCCACAGTGCATTTTGTCTGAGGATGATGTGAAAAGGTAGAACATTGTCATATTTCTGTCATTTGTACCATCAAAGCCAACAAAATCTCCTCTATGCATGTAAATTTGGTGCTGGCGAGCTGGGATTGGTTGTGCTGTGGGGAGCAGCTTGTTGAATGCTGAATGAAGGTCTGAATTTTTTTTTTCTGGTATGTATTTATAGGCCCTCTTGTCAAGGGTAGCAACCGTTACCAGGATGTGAGAGCAGGCTTTTGCCACGACACATCAGGCATTCAGCATGTAAAAGCTTCGTTTCTTCTTGTGGGACTATGCGTACATGGGGGACAAAGTGAAACAAAGACCAAATGCAATGAGGACAGAAAAAGAGGGTGGTTTGAAATCAGTGGAATAAATGTAGCAAGTGCCACGCCATTACGGAACGTGGGAGTCAGGGATGGCGTGAAATGAAAAAAAAAAAAATTAATTTCAGTAGCCCATTTGAAAAGAGGGAAAAAAAATCCATCTTTGAATGGCAATTTGTCGGCTCACAAGGTTATCTGCTGTTGCCAGGGTGAAGAGCGTGAATAAAACACAACAGCACACTGAATTCAGGCTGTGCTGGAGACTGCTTGACTGATTTACTCTTCCTACCATGTACCATGTACAGGAGAACAACGTATGCATTCATGATCCTCGCCACGGCATCTGACAATGGGTGTGTGCGTTCACCTTAGCTGACATGGGAGCAAAATTTACAATCTGCTCGCACAGTTTCTATCCCTGTGTCTGCCAGTGCCCCAGCATTTTCTCATGAATCAGTGTGTGAAGTGGCAGCTGGAAACTGAGCCTGCCACAGTTAAAAGTATAGGTTAGCAGGTGAGGTTAGCAATCTGGGAGGCTGTACTGTGGCAATGTAGCTAAAAATAAAAAGAGGAGTAAGAATAAAAAGGGGTCCCCAGCAAACCTCCAAGCCCCGGCCGGAGCCTGTTGTCATAGCCGTCAAGCAGCCCATCCAGGATCCTGGTGAAAACTGTGCTGTTGTCGTTGCCGGCTGTCTCCTTCTGAGCCTCTGAGGAGGACAGGCCGAGACTAGGAAAGGAGAGGAGAGGAAACAAGGAGACGAGTAACGAGAAAGCAACATCCTGGCGTTAGTTAAAACTGCAACAACAGTGACATGGTTATTGTGATTAATAAGCTTGCGGCATTAAGGACAGGCTTGTTGTGATTAATTATTGAACATAAGCATTGCTTACAACTACCAGTAGAGATAATTAAGGCTTTGACATGTGATCCAAATACAAACAAATGAGCTCCATCTCTAAATATGGCAAGAAGCAAGGCATTATCTCTTGAGGATGTGCCCATTCTCTGTGGTGAGAAAATGAAGAAAATTACACTCTTGATTTAATTGTTTAGGGGTTTTTTTGTTTTGTTTTTTTTGTTTTTTTTTTTACAAAGAACACTGTGTAGACACACAGGAATTACCAGGGAGGGTCACAGAGGACAAGGTCACATGCTGGATTGAACATGTGATCTAAAAGCCATTCATCTACTCAGATGAGAGTGGAGTCAGTGGACGATTCTACTGATTTACTGACAGTATTGCCAGAAGATTTTTTTTGCTTGTCTTGAGTGCAGGACAGCCACTTAAGCAGTGCTGCAGCAGAGTGCAGCTGGGATATGCGATCAATCACAGAGGAGGGCAGAGCTGCCAGCAATCCTCAGCAAGAGTTTGCTTTTATAATAAGATAACCAAAGTTATATTCTTTAAATAGCTTTATTTAGTGGGTAAATGGCATTCCACTTTAAAGCTTCACAATTTGTTAACAACTGGACGTTTTCCTAAATGTTCAAAAGGCTTTCAGCAAGTGTCCCACAAATGTTCAGCTCTTAGTTTACCTATTTTGGCATCCACACAGGAGCAGGAGGGAAAGCGCGAGCCTGGCCATGCCTGAAATTCTGCTCACTTTGTTGTTTACAGCTGTAAGGCACATCCACATAAGGTTACAAAGAGAGAGAGAAAAAAACAGAATTGCATCAAAAAATCGCCAGATGTCACAGCCGCTATATAATGTTTCGGTGTCTTCTTAATATAAACTAAAAGGTCTAGCAATCCGGATAAGGCGCCCCAACTCGCACAAAGAAACTCTTCACACCGCTGCATACAGAGGCAGACCATTACAGGAATCACTCAATCAAGCGGGACACACTCTGCCTAATGAGGCTGCGATTTGCAACTCTTCAACACCCGGAGCATCGACCTCACAATCTCTACACTTATGAAGAAAAGACGTATGATCCCCATTGTGTAAAGCTTCCACTGCGTTTGAATCCAGCGCATCACAATTCATACACCCCCCACCCCCACTTCCATTCTCTTCTCCCTTCACTCCTCTCCTCGACCATCACCTTTTTCCACCACACTCTCCATCACCAAAAACATGAATTCCTATTCCTATTTGCCATGCTGTGCCTAAAAAGACGGAGGGGTTAGGAGAAAATGGGGGGCTCTACCTGAATACAGATCCACCAAGGTTTAAGTCTTTGGCGTTTTCCCCAAACAGCGGCTGGGAGGGGGGTCTCAGTCGGCGTTGTTGAAACTGGACTATCACTGGTTCAATCACCTAATCACCGTGCCTGTCGGTTGGCTCCCCTCCTTCTTATCCTCATTTTCTCCACCATGGGCTGTTTTTGCTCTCTCTCTCTC
>JAPMOB010222896.1:0-12684 GCA_029875015.1 Lepomis gibbosus | reverse complement strand
GGTCGGACTGGATGGATTTAACATGTGACAACGTCCGCTTTTCAAAATAAGGCGTCTGTACAGGATGGAAATAAGATTAAATAGATTATATTCACAGAAAGTAGAAATCAAATTACATGTGTCCGTTAAAAGGAAACGGACTGATGTAATTTACTTTACCAACCCCCTCGGGCTCCAGAACCCCCCACCATAGTCCCTTTACATCCTGTGGGAAACACTGAGGAAGAAGCTCATTTTGACTATTTTATTTAGGCAGTTGTTTATATTCGGTTCCGGCTTCAGCCAAAGAATTTTCATTCCGGTGCATCCCTAACCACAAACACACCTGCTTGCCCCGCCTCTCCCCGTCACCTCTGCTGACCTTCTCCATCAGCTGTTTTATAGAGTCGGTGAAAAGACACAGAAGTCGTCTTCTGGATTCTTAAGTTTTCCCAGCAGCAGGTGCTGAATGACACCTGTACTGCTGTGTTCGCTGTGTTTCACCTGGTTTGTGCACATCTTGTACCGTAATAACCAGATCAAATCTTTCTCTGAGTTTCTCTGCAAAATGCTAAAATGGGTCACCAAGTATTTCTGGGTGGTCTGCCTGAGTAAAGCCTATACGTGGTGGGAAACACCGCAGTTACATCAGATCACATAAATCACTCGTGTCTACGGTAATGAATTAAACTAAAGGAGTCAGTTTCCTGTGCTGCCTCCCTCGCTGTCCCTTTACCAAAACATGACTTCACAGCAGCGTGTAGAGAAGTTTAGTAGTGAGCGTTTTATATTTTAGTTTTAAATGCCAGACTCACACAATTCATGAAAACATCTTGCTCAATAAATAACTGCGGTCTCAGTTCACGTCCTTCCAAACTCACACTTCATACTTTGAGTGCACACTGACAATTACGGTCATAACGGTCAAAAGGTTGAGTGCTGAATGCTTCTAACCCTCAACAGTCGCCGTCTTGGCTACGTAGCGGAAGGGGAGTAACCAGGAACTTGTGAAAATGGCGGCTGAGGAAGCTGCAGAGGTTGCGATTATAAAATTGAAGGTTAGGATCATCATTTCCGGTCAGCGCACCACCTCCATGTTTGATTTTAAACAACTGAACCCTGTTGAGTTCATACTGTACTATATGTCAGTGTACTAAGTCTATAGCAAATAAGAGAAGCCGTGTCTACTTGTGTTCTCCCTGGAACTGCACATGTCATGGCGTCCTGCAGTGCACCTGTACGTCACTGCAGCAGGGTGAGAAGTTAAACCCCAAAAACAAGACCTTCGGGGGGTTTCAGGTTCTTATATAGCAGCGAAAACACACGGTGAACTCGTGACAAAGTCTCATCAGACTCACCTGGTGGTCGTGGTCTTCCCCTCCATCTTCTGACTGTCCCAGACTTTAACGGTGCCGTCGTTGGACGCCGTAGCAAAGATGGAGTGTTCGTCCGAGACCCTGATGCGGTTCACGGCGGCTTTGTGTTCGTGGAGGTGGGCGACCAGCAGCCCTTTAGGGTGCCACCCTGAAACACACATTTACACAGCGAGTCAGCATCAGTGAGTTTCTATCTAGTCTGATAAAGTCCAATCTGAAAGTGTTTTAGGCGTGACGCCAAAACCGGTTTCATTATTTTAGCACAGAACTGAATAACTCCGTGGATCTGCCTGTAAAAGAAAAGGTAATGTTTGTTATGTGAATGTCTGATCATCAAACCGGTAGAGTTACGCTTTGATTTTATACTAACTTTGGATCCGCCGGTCTTCTACTAATTTTATTAGCAGGGAGCCATTTAGACACCATCAGGTGTGTCTGACACAATTTCACCTGTTAAAATGGTAAAAACATCACTGCTGGCTGTTTGTGTTAGCTCTGACTAATAAACGTTACTTAAACTCTGCGTTTTAGTAAATTAAAAAAAGTTGAACCTCGTTAGATGCAAGCGGCGTTTCATTTACCTCGGAGGTCAGAAGTGTTTAAATGACGTCCATTTTTAAATCCATGTTTTTTACTACAGCTTTCGCTGCTGTTGATGGTCGGAGCAGCCGTCTTGGATTTGAGGTCGGGGAAACTCAGAAATTCCGACCTCCCATGTCAAATGCAAACACCATCAGACTCACTAAGATGCTCTCGAACCCAAAGTTATTAGTTTGTTTGTTTGACAGGGACCATACAGATGACACCGGCGTCCCTGCGTCGTTGGGCTTCTGAAACAGCGTTTCGGCCGATCAGATAGATGTAAAATAAATAAGGCTGGGAATCATTCTTTGACGTGTGAGGCAACATCAGGCTCGACTTAAACTCTGCTTCCTACCTTCGTCAAAACAAAATGCTAAGTTAGCTCTCCAAGCAAAATGTTCACGTCTACTGATGCACCGCTGACGCATCGCGTAGTAACCGTGTTATTGAACTGACTAGATCGGCCACCTTGTCACAAACACCTGGTCCAGATATCTGAGTCAGTGTCTAGCCGATCTCGGTACCGGATCGATGCGTCCCTAGAGACAGTCAAACAAATGACCTTTTCTCGTCAAGTATCCCTAAAGTGACACAAGTTAGACCACGGACCCCCATTTGTCTCAGGACGGCACATTTGATGAGATTTGTAAATGTAAACGCTCCGTATTTGTATAGCGCCTTTTTAGCGGCTTCGACATGCAGCCTGGGGGAGCCGGGGATTGAACCGCTGACCTTCCGATTAACAGACAACCCGCTCTACCTCGTGAGCCACAGCCGTGTTTTTCTAGGTTTTATAACAGAAAACGTATGAAACCCAAATAATCCCACATTCTTTCATTGTGTATTAATGGATGGATTTATAGTGAAAATAGTCCAGTTCCCAGTTCCTGCTTGGAACCCCTTGGAGGCCCCTCAAGGACTACTGGGGCCCTGAACCCCGCTTTGAGAACCACTGGATTAAACAGAATCAGGACAAAAACACCAGATAAACTGTGTACGTGTGTCTGAGTTTGTTACCAGGCGGAGGAGGTCGACTCTCCCACTCTGCGCTCTCCATCATCTGTTTGGCGATGCGCTCGGCGCTGCACTGCTCCCTCTTCTGCTGCACCAGCTGCTGCAGCTCCGCCTTGCAGGTGTTGATGCGGCGCTGGTAGGCGGGGCCGCTCGCCACCGACTGCAGGACCTGCACCGCCGGGGCCGCGGCGCTCTTCCTGATCTGACTCGCCGTCCCGTCGGCAGCCTGCAAACAGATCAGTTCCTTCTTTTAACGACCGGTTAAATTTATTCACGCCATTAACAGCAAATCAGATTAAGTGACACCTAATCAGTCCGCTGTGGCTCATCAGTTACATATTTGTTCAACAGATCTGATTCGGTTTTACTTGGAAACTTCTCTTCTCTCTCCTCTGTTTCCCATGTTGATTGTTTTATGGTGTTCCATTATTACCTTCGGCCAGCTATGTTAAATCTAAACACTTTCATAGCACAGAGATCTCTGCACGCTCAGCTTGGTAACGTTACATAATAAGCAGCACATGTTTCTGTGTCCTCTGCCAGAGAAATGAAGCCAAGTGAACGAGCCAAACAGTCACTAACAGCTCGTAACTGGATCAGTGTTGCAGACAAAGAGCCAAACGTCTTACTGATGTCAGGAAATTAAATCCATCCAACCATATACAAGCTACAATATGTACTGATACACAATAATTTACCTCAAATAAGCCAAATCAACTCTACAACCAGGAATCAAGTCAGACTTTGTGTTTATTCTTTTTAAAAAGTCCTCATACTTTCCTTGTGATGTGTCACCATATTCTGCAGCTCTTTCTTAGGGGAGACACTTTAAATAAAATGTACATAAGGGAAATGCATGAAAACATATTGCAAACAAAATAAATAGATATTGACTTCATTTGCATCCTTGAAGCAGATGAAAAGTCTGCTTACATCCTTTTTCATAGTGAGTTTGGAGATTTACCAGAAAGCAGCAGCTCCAGCTGGTGAGCAGTAAAACCTGATTCAGGTCTTTATCTTGTTTTGTCATCATCTTTTTTTCAGATAATGTCGGGACTCTTTTTGGATCCTAGTGAAGAAGCTGAAGGCCAGGACTGGGAAATAGGCCCCGACTTAATCTAACAGTTAGGAAAACACTCGTTCAGGCAAAGTGTTTAGACTTCGCTGCCTCTGACTCTGCCTTCTTTTCCCTTTACATCCCCATGTTGTGCTTTATGATCTGGTCTCCCAGTCTCAATGGGAACTATTTTGATAATGAGTTAATCAGTAAATTCTTGTTTTTTGCTTCTCAAACATGAGGACTTGATGCTTTTCTTAGTTTTATATAATTGTTAACTGAGTATCTTTGTGTTCCGGACTGTTT
Organism: Lepomis gibbosus; assembly: GCA_029875015.1. NCBI lineage: Eukaryota > Metazoa > Chordata > Actinopteri > Centrarchiformes > Centrarchidae > Lepomis > Lepomis gibbosus. Next base: position 8,370 of record JAPMOB010222896.1, on the reverse strand, counting down.
GATGAGGAATGTTTTTGGTTTATTATTAATGAATAAATGTTAAATAATAAATTTATGAGATTTGTATGTGCAAAAGATGGCTGGGTTTTGGGAGACACATCTAACAACCTTGTTTCTGTTATGTTTAACACATTTTTTTACTATTATTAAACCGGAGGACCTCCTCAGAAACCCTCCTTCTCCAGACGGTACTTGGTGAAATGGCTTTGAACATGTGCCTAAAATAAACTATTAACACATTTAGGGTAATAAAACCCTGTTTTGGAAAACAGAGTTGGTGTGAATGAAGCTCTGGCAACACAGCACCAGACACGCTGATTACTGTAAACACCAATAAATCCACAACTGCACCAGACGCAGAATTAGAAAGGTGGGGTTACCGTGGCGGGCTGGGCGGAGGGCGGCTCCTGAGATCCGAACATGCTCTTCCACTCCTCATTCATGGTGGAGTCCTGCTTTGTGTGCTTCCTCGCTGCAGGACCAAAACACAAAGGGGTACATAAACACAGCATGTTAGACCCTTTCTCATGCCGCAGAGCTCCATCAAGTGTATAAACGTTTGGCATCACCACGCGCTCAACAGATCTGCAAAAAAAACGTTGATCTGGAATCAAGCGCTGGATCTTTTTAGGCTGTAACGGCACCTTGAGTTTTTAATAAAGTTTCAGATTTAGTCTTGTTTCCGTATTTTTAAGTGAAGTAGGGATGGGCGACGTCTACGGGAAAAAAGACGAGTTCTGTGTCTTTTAGGTGGGGCAGGCTGGTGTGTTTACCGGAGGTGTAGGCCTTTCTAGAGTGTAATGTTTGCGGTGATTAAATCCTGCTTTCACGTGGAGATATTATGTGAAAAATTTAGATTTTTTTTCTTTGCCGGGGAGCAGCGGGGTTTTACAATCCCAATGCCTGCTCAATGGACACTGGCATCGTCTATCAGCCTCTACATCTGTGCAAATGTAAGAAACATAAAAACGGGGAAATTAAGTCACCATAACTTCATATCATAAGACTCAAAAACACAACTCCAAGGCTCCACACCCCCATCAGATGAGTATTTTTTGCAGTGCTCAGGGAATCTGAGGACTGTCGGGTATTTGGAGAACACAAAGAGAAAGTGATTAATGATGGAGATTAAAGAGGGGAGATCGCCCGAGGCTGTTGTTCTCTTCAGTGGTTTGGCTGCAGATGGCAGTTATTTAGTCTGCTGAGTTACAGTAAAACACGAGGAGCGCAGAGTTAGCTCTGATCATGGAGATGCACGGAGCTGTAATTTCAAAGGCTCTGCACCGACATTATCAGAGGTTTCCACACAAACAACAGGAAACGTAAACAATCACTCCCGCTCTGCAGAAGCTTTAACAATGAAAACTTGTTTTGACTCTAAATACCTCAATACCGGTGTTTGTATTTCTGTTTACTGCAGGCTGAGCGGCCTCGCTGCTCTTTGCTCCTCAGGTGATCAGAACAGACAGGGAGACGGCGCTGTGCGACTAAACGCTCTATGGAGGGTAACCATGCCAAGTTAAGATTAAAGGCTACATAACTTTACCTGATGGACCTGCCGTGTGAATTCATTCATGCTGATGTCCTGTTTAGTTAAACAGTAATAGATTCTGGAAACTCACACACAGCGAGGGTCAGTGTTATGACCTGGAGTCATATTGGTTTGGATGAGAGTCTCAATGATGTGTTTTTCTGCCTGCTGTGACCCTCCCTACCCGAGGGAGGAGCCGTTTGGTTTGTCTGTGTTACAGGTGGTGGACAGCGGATTGGGCTGGAGGATTTCCTGTATAAAGGGACCTGTGCGGAGGTTGCGCTCCCCTCTCCTCCCTTTCCCCTAACCTCCCCAGCCAGACGGGGTGATCTGGGGAAAACCTCCTGGTGTATTACAGCCTACGCTTTGTTGTACTTCACTTATGTGCTGGGAGTTAGCGGTGTAATGTTGGAAAACAGTAGGGGAGAGCTGCCATTTATTTTAATTATAGCAGGGAGTCAGGTTAAGTATTTGTTGTTTCCTTTTGTATCTTACTTTGTTGTAGGATTAATTATTGGGTTGGGAAGAGGCGGTTTTGTTTGTTGTTTTGGCCTAGCTCTCTCTGATGTCTTGGTTTTCTATACCATCTGTGAATAAATCCAACATTAACCGTCAGAATATCCCGTAGCCCTTTGATGATGTATGGGGATAAGAGATGAGACATCATGTTGCGCTCAGGCTTCCCTTCCCTAAGCTGGACGTAACATATTGTCTCCTCTGTCTTCCAATGATTTGTGCTGCGTGTCGCGACCAAAAAGTTCAAGACGATTCAACTTCGGCGGCGAGCGGGCGTGTGACGAGCACTTCACCTCACTCCAACAGGGAAACTTGCTACTGAACACAGACGGTTTCTGCTGATACCTGTTCAGTAAAACAACAAGAAAACTGGACTCTGATGGTAACTTGTTTTAACCAGATAAAAGGTAACGTCCTGGCAGTGGCAAGCAGCTTTGGTTTAATATAAAGAAATAAAGAAATAATATAAAGAAATATTTAAGAGAATACTGCCAGCACCAGAAATAAGTGACCTACTAATAATAATAATAAGTGATCTACTTTTGACTCTTCAATAATCCTTAGTTTGGATTTTTTATTCACGTCAACTTCTATGACCATACAGAACAACTGCTAGCTTAAACGCACATTTCTGCCGATCAAAAAAAACAGGCGACCAAATTAAACGCACCATTACTGTGATTATCAAAATAACAGATTTCTGTGGGTTTGAAAATTGTAGGAAACATTCGGGATAATTTAAGTGACAAGAAAATATTTTTTATTAGAAAATACATTTTAATGCAAAAAAAGTTACAAACATAATATTTTCAGTGTTTCAACGATATTTCTTGGTCATCAATATTTTCTTTACTGGTCATGACTAAAATAATTTGCCTCCAATGTTGGAAGTAAAAATTTTACTTTAATTTTTGTGAGAATAATATTGAGTTTATTAAGTTTCAAGACAAACAAGCAGAGGCACTTCATCACATGTCAAAGGTCACATATTTAAAGAGTAACGGCCAATTTACACTATACTACGTGGCCACGCCACTACTCTGCAGTTACATCACCAAAACGCTAGTTGGCTGTGAGGTTTCTATGTTCCACTGTGTTGAGTTTCTTCTACTTTGCTGGTGTAGGCTGCTACAAACAATGATGACTGAAAGTAAGTGGATCCGTTTGCAGTTGGAGCTGATCAATGTTGAACAGCAATCACTTTTAGTGAAATTACTAAAATGCCGAAATGAGAGAAGGCAGCGGAGGAGATGGTCTGTGCGACCCTTGAACCACTTGAGAAGAAGAAGGACAGGATGGAAATGTGTAGTAGAAAAGGCTAAGGGGTATGGTACGGCGTAGGGTACGAAGTAGGGGTACGGCGGAGGGGTACGGCAGGGGATACAAAGTAGGGGTCCAATGTAGTAGTACAAAGTAGTGGGTACGAAATAGGGGTACAAAGTAGGAGTACAGTGGAGGGTACGAAGTAGGAGTACGGCGTAGGGGTAAAAAGTACAGGTATGGCGAAGGGTACGAAGTAGGGGTACAAAGTAGGAGTACGGCGGAGGGTATGAAGTAGGGGTATGGCGTAGGGGTACGGCAGGGCGGTACAAAGTTGGGGTCCAATGTAGTAGTACAAAGTAGTGGGTACGAAATTGGGGTACAAAATAGGAGTACGGCAAAGGGGGAAAAAGTAGGGGTATGGCGAAGGGTACGAAGTAGGGGTACAAAGTAGGGGTCTAATGTACTGTTACAAATTAGTGGGTACAAAGTAGGAGTATGGCGGAGAGTATGAAGTAGGGTGAGGTGTAGGTGTATGGTGGAGGGGTACGGTGTAGGGGTATGGCGGAGGGTACGGCAGAGGGTACAGCGTAGGAGTACAAAGTAGGGGTTCAAAGTAGGGTAAGTCGTGGGGGTAAAAAGTAGGGTAGGGCGTAGGGTATGATGTAGGGGGAAAAAGTATGGTACAGCGTAGAGTACGGCATAGGGGTTCAAAGTAGGGTACAGCGTAGAGTACGGCATAGGGGTTCAAAGTATGGTACAGCGTAGAGTACGGCATAGGGGTTCAAAGTAGGGTACAGCGTAGGGGTAAAATGGAGGGAGAACAAACTAGGGGTACAAAGTAGGGGTAACTGCTTAGATTCAATGCAGAACAATAAATTGGACTTAAGGTGACTGCCATCTATTAACTCCACAGATAACAAGAGGAGTTATTCAGCTCAGCAGATGATTGACTGATTGATCTCTTAATGGTGTTTGAGTTTTGTTGGGAAAAGAACAAAAAACAGCTCAATCAGTCACAATCAGCTGGATTCTCCACCACAGTTCAGGTCAGACACATCAGTCACCCTGATGGTCTTTTTAAAAATGAAAACATGAACGCTGTTTTCTTCTTCCCTCCTCCTCACAGATGTGCAGCAGAATTCACTCTGCAGCACATGTTTAGAATTAGAAGCTGAAAGAGGACTGAAAGTAACAAACATAAAAATCTCCCTTTACAAATGAATCGCTACAGTGGAATTGAAAATGCTCTTGAATGAAACACAAAGCTCTGGTTATACGAGGCTGAACATTTGAACCGGATGTTAGTGGACAAGCAGGTCCTGCGTGACCTGAGCAGCCTTTTGGGTTCCTGTTTCCAGATTTAGTGTCTTAGATCCTGATTAAATTTTCCACATTTCGAACATTTCTTATTTAACCTTTTGACTAATTTGTAAAACTATCTCTGACCCTCCAAATGTGCTGCATTAAATAACATTGTTCTGCTGCTGTGTCTGCAGACTGCCCATGATAACACGTTAAGTAGTTTAGTCAACCAACCAGCATATCTTTCATTTTAAATCCAGCAGCTAGTTGTAAGTTTCAGAACTGGACAAACGCTGCAGACTCTTCTGTATTTATGTCAGTTGTTGGGCTCATTGCAGTTACTCTCACTGTCTGATTTGTTTTTGTGAAATTTTGCAAGGGGTCATTGCATTACCTATATAATATAAAATCTTGATAATGCACACTTTCTTATTTCTACTTATTTCTGTTATTTTGTTGTTTGTGCAAACAAAAAGGTACTTTTATTTGTAGTTTTTAGTATAAAATTTGTAAAAATGGTTTCAGTGTTTCTATCAGTACATTTTAATATTTTTGCCACAATTTCACAATACCATGTAGGGCTGACCTTGAATAGTGGAAGACGCTTCGATGGGCCCTGGTCTGCCCCCTAGTGGATTCACGCTTAATCCTCCAGGTACACGCAAAGTACGCAGGTCTACGCCTACGCATTGTTAAAAAGAGAGTACACCCGGGGCTTCATAAGCCGCTGCCAACTGCTGTTACTCAGTTAGCCGTGCAGCTAACTTGACTGATGAGTTAACAAGGCGGTTAGTTGGTTGAAAGAGAGAAACTTGACTTCAGAAGGTGTGCTGTTGTATTTTTCTGTTTGATGAGGAAAATAAGTGTAAGAATGTTTCCTCTCTTTCATTTTGTGAATTAATTTTGTTAATTTATTAGATTAAATAGCTAAGAATTTCTGTAGCGTAGCAAACCTGCCGCTTGAACAGTACTATCAGACTCACCACCGCTCAAGATACAAAACAGCACATGATGGACCAAAATGCAGATAAAATTTAAAAAACATCTAAAATCATTATGAGCTGACTAATCCTGATTGGTCCTCCACAAGCTCTGAAAACGATTGACTAATGAAAGACAGTATTTATTTGAATTATGTTAAATGCAGGATTTGTTGTTTTGGAGTTTGACCCATAGGAGGGACTGAAAGTCAGGATATGGAAGCTTCTGCTTTTGACCATGTTTCCCCTGAACATTAAGGAGGTGCAGCAGTAAATGACTGGAGTGCTGCTGTACACTGACTTAGCTTAGCTTATTAAAAAACTACAAAGTTAAATATATGGAACCTTTTGAAAACCTCTGATGACACAGTGAAGACACAAGGGTTTTTTTCGTGACTAAAGCATAAGCACTGCATCACAATGCTGATTAATTACCTCTCTTGTCCTCGGCCTCAGCCTTGGGTTTGACCAGGTCGACCTGGCGGCCGGTGATGCCGAGCGTCGCCAGGTCGATGACGCCGGTCTGGGCCGCCTCTCCCAGGTGACTCTGCTCGCCCATGTTGGCTTTGGCCTTGTTGGATTTCAGCATGAAGTCTTTGAGCGCCAGCAGCTTGTCCTCCTCCGCCTCCGTCATCCCCTGCACAAACAGAGGACCAAAACAGGAGGGAGTCAACACGGCGGGGGGAGTTTGGCCGACAGCATGTGAGCTCCTGCTCTGCTGGAGGGAGTACACTTTGTGTGTTTTACAATCACACTGAACAATCTGGAAGAAGTCCAGTTCTGTAACCATCAGGATGACTTATCCTTTTGCTTCAGCCACAGTGATAATCTAAATATTTCTTCTTCAGAGTCAAACCAGCAGTGAATCTATCTGTGATAGGTCCTGCTGCTGCCTCCTCTTCATCGGAGCCTTAGGAGCTATAAAACCCATCAGAGAGCCTCACTGCTGCACCGGGTCACATGTTCCTTCATCACCGTGAACACACACACTAGTTTATTCTGACTCAGTCCAACAGTCGCCGTCCTGCTGCCCCAAACACTCAGTAGAGCAACACATGTGGATCCATCCGCCGTTGAAAATAGTCCCTCAGAAGAAACTACAGAGCGTTAAGCATGGAGAGATGGACTAACATGTTGTTGGTTTGGTCTGAACTAGTGCTGGGCAACGATTAAAAAAATCTAATGCAGATTAATCGCATAGTTATGGCACAGTTGAAACAAATACCGCCGCCAAAGTTGAACTGTCTTGAACTTTTTGTACGGGGAGCAACGGGACTGTCAAAATAATAATAATAAATAATAATAATAATAAAAACTTAACGTGCGATAAAATAATTTTCGGCGTTAATTAACTGATGCGATAATACCGCGGTAACGTGCCCTAGTCTGAACATGATGTTAAGCAAATAAAACATCAGACTCGTACTTCAAGTCATTTTTAAGTTAAGTATCTTTTCATGTTATTTTGAGTTTAGAAGACGATGTAAAAGTTAAGTAGTTTTGCATCATTGCAGTCACTAACTCTTACAACACACAACACACATCCTGGACTAATGTGTAAGCAGTCATTAATATTAAAATTTTTCCTCAGATCAGATCAGATTTACTTTGAAGATTGAAGCACATAACCTTTAAAACGTTTCTTGAAGCTCACTGTTGATTTGGAGAAACAAAGTAATTTTAAATTTCCACATGGAGCCTGAGAGGTGAACTGGCATGGCCGACATTTTTAGGTAACAGGGGTAAATACTGTATGCAGTATGAGTATAATCAATTCAATTTTTCAATTCAGTTTTATTTATATAGCAGCAAATCACAACAACAGTTATCTCACAGCGCTTCTCAACATACATTGAAAAGCTGTTGTAATATTGTATGTTTGATATTTATGTTCGTTTATATTACTACATACATGGCGGACTGTATATAAAAGAAACCTGCTGAAAAGCATTTGCTGAGTAAAGTGTAATTTGAAATTTATAACTTTATTATAGATGACAGGAAATGAATGTTAGGGATGTCATAGGAAGAAACAAAGGGTTCACTGCTGGAGTCCAAAACAGGTTTAATGCTCCACCCTACGAGGCTGCACTGTTATCTGTAATTAATCCGTCATCGGTCCAGTATCGGTCAAGTTCTGATGCGAAACCATGATCAGTGAAACAAATCTGGGGTTTGGATCCTTTTACCAGTTAGAACAGTTCAACTTTATAAGGACAAGCTGACTGTGAGCCTCGTTCCCTGCATCCTGTTCTCCATCACGCCAAGTATTAACAAACACTGATGTGGCGTTTGATTACAGTGTTATATGTTAATAATGCCAGGAAATCAGAGAGCAGTAATTTAAAGCTGTAATTTTCAGTTTGAGTGCCGCTGGAAGGTTTCTGCTTTGGTTTGTCTGCTGGCGTGAGAGGAGGCTGAAGAACAAGACTAAATAGGGAAACACAGAAAGCAGAGAAAACAGATCCAAGTAGCACTAAAGTCAGAGAAACTGATCTCGCCACAGTTTGTGTTGGTAACTGGTTCCAAATTGAACAAGACCCGTGGGTTCAATAAGACCCGTGTGTTTGGATTCTGCTCCTCGGTTCCTAACTTCCTGCATGTTTCAGCTCCTGACTGAACAGCAGTGAGCATTTTACAGCCCATCAAAGTGTCTCTGATCTGCCAGGAGCTGCTACGCCGACCTGACGTCACCTCGTCTGTTACGTCAACAAAGCCTGAAGAAGAGAGTCCTTCTGGTTCCGGTCCTGGACCGTGGTGGACCGCAGCAAACGCTCC
>JAPMOB010222892.1:0-41337 GCA_029875015.1 Lepomis gibbosus | reverse complement strand
GTCTAGAAGCAAGATGTCAGCATTACCAGAAGAGAGCCATAGACTAAACATGACTGCATGCTCTGTTATACAGCTCCTTAATGCCAAAAAACAATTGTAATAAATTGTAAACTCATGTCTGTTCATGGACATACTTTATCACTGTTAATCCCTGTACAATCCCTGAAAGAAAGAAATCTTCCCCTAAACAGTTTGAGAGATTTTTTAAGATCTCCTGTCTTTGAAGCATTTCAAAATGAACTGGCCAGCATTTTAAAATCCTCAAGACTTCCATGGCTTTACTTCTTAATTTTAGTTATTTACTTTTTTCAGTATTTGTGGTAGTCATGTTCTTAGTTGAGATGTCACCCAACCTGCCAGAAAAATGTCAGGAGAACGCGTGTCTTTAGAGCAATAATGCTTTGGATTAACTCTGATGAATAACAATCTCGTATCTGTATCTGTATCTGTTCTTGAGCAGTTAATCCCCTTGACAAACCAATGCCTTTCAGAGCTAAGAAAGTTTAGAACCACTGTGCTATACGAATTATCTTATATGTTGAAAATGTTTTAATTGCAGGGTGGAGGATCTGGTTATTATGTGTGAGAAAAGGGTTAAGAGTGCTTATGAGAATAAGTTGTAGTGGCCTAAAGTTATGTTTAATGGATGTCTGTTTGAACTATGTTTTAAACAAAGTGAGAAAACAAAATGAAACAAACCTTCAAACTTGTTGAAATGAAAAGGCCTTGCATGTGCAGTAGCTGCCTAATCTTAAAAAACTGGGAGGCGCAAGACGACTTGCGCACATTTTGCTGAATGTACTTTCTATTCATTCTGGCAGCATTTCATTGGACTTTAACGTCCTCAATATGTTTGCTTATGGCATATTGGCAGCACATTGGTATGAATAGACAGACCAATTGCCCCTTTAATCGGAGAGGACCACTGGGACAGAGTGACAGAGATAATGATCTGCTCTCGCTGAGCTGTGACCTTTAACCTTGGTGGTCTTTGCTCTGAGGTCATCGCAGGTTTACTGGACCGTACAGCCAAAGAATCCTAATAGCAACCAGGGATTAACCCAAGGGAGCTGCATAGCTCTGAGCTCTCTTTTTGTGTCCCTCCACAGTGCGCGCACACACACACACACACCACACACACAACTGAATGTGCTCTCAGGATTCTTGCAAAGTCATTCTTAGTGGCTGTTTTCAGTTTATTTTTCTGCATCAAACATGCAAGATTTGACCAAATCAAACTGGAGAGNTTAGAGCTCTTCTCCTTCAATCAAGACAATAATGTCTCCTACTCTGTGGTTGTTATGGCAGTAATTAATGAAGATCGGCTGTTTTATCCTAACGAGACTTCCCTCAAGCCATCAGACCATTTATGGCAGGAAATGGTGGATTTGTGCATTCTTCGTCTGACATAAAAACACATCTATTGTTGCGTAAACTCTGCATTGGTCTCATTGGATAGAGAGAGCCATTAATGAACAGTTCCTGGGGCAAAAGCCACAGACAGTGTAGAAGGTTTCAATTACTGGTAGATTACTGGAACTGTAAAATGGTACAGTTTCATCTCATGCTGTGTTGCAGGAACAGTAATTCATCCTTAATAATTGTATTATTAAATTGTATTATTAAAAGTGTTCTTATTATTTGGCCAGCTGTAAGAAATGTGTCACCATTCACTTATTTGTTGTATCACTGCATTGTGTTGTTTTTTTATTTAGGACCTTTTCTCTCTTCTTTGCACTCACAGGTGCCCACCACCTCTTCCCCACGTTTCACACCCCGATCCCAATTGACATGCGACACCACGAGGGGCGATACCATTATGAGCCACACCCACTCCACGCCATACACGGGTAAGTATCATTATACATTAGTAGTCATCCTAAAAAAAAATCGTAGTGGCATTCACACTTCATCTTCCCTAACAAACAATGGCCCATCAGGCCAATGGACCGGTCATTACAGAATCCTGCTGTGCAAACAAACTGTTTTCAAAACCACAGAATCTTTTTTTTAATTCTAGAAAAGAAAGTCTCCAAAGATATCAAATATGTCAGCTGACTTTTGGGGAAATGTGCACAAGAGAATATTTCCATTTGATGGAAAAGAATTTTTGAATACCTCACTTCACAAAATCATACATCTTCAATGCAGAGCAGAAACAAGCTGAGACAGAATATAATCCACATGCGCAATTCCACTTAAAACTTAGCGAGCCGTTTTTTACACAGCTAAACAATTTCTGAAAAGCAAAGGTGGCTCAATGAGACTTGTGAAGGTCAGTTTCTTCTCTCTCTCTGTGAATTTATTACTACTCCTTCAAATTTGTCATCACGAGAGCTGGAAAAAAATTTGCCCCTTTTTCTGAGCTTTAGTGATGAAACCAAGTTCTAATACATAAAAAAGCCAGACAAGATACGCTGAGCGAGAGGGAGACAGCGATGAAGAGAGACAAGCCACTTAAGCACAATACAACAATTCCCCTCCTGTCTCCTCTCCTAACATTTCATGGTGTGGGACTTGGAGAGAAAACGAGGAACTCTGCCAAGAAACATCTTTTCTAGTAGAACAGCTCTGCTGAGACAAGGCCAAGTGAAAGACAACATTAGGAGAGGTACATAGATACATTTAAGTAAAATTGGCAGCACTAAGTCTGATAGAATCCTTATGAAATGTTATTATTGGCTATTAAAGCAGAAATATGTCAAATGTATTTCACACATCTATTTATTTAATATCTAAAAAAACATTCCATTTTAAAAACATAAACTCACAGTATTTTAGTTAGGATAAATAGGTTGGCATTCCAGCAGTGTGCTTAGTGATGAAACTCATATCCCAACCCGACCTACAAAGAAACACTAGTTTATTTTCCGACTTTATTAATGTGGCATTACCATAAAAGTGTGGCCTTCCTAACATCGCCAGGCCTTATCTAATATATACGAATCCAGGAAGGGAACCCAGGAGTAAGATCAATAGAGGTTTTGTGAGAACTGTGCTGTTACATTTAAATTCAGCAAGATCAGGTGATACACAGTGTAGACAGAGCTATTCATCACCTGCAAAGCGAGGGAAAGGAGGGGGAAAAAGTGTGGCTGCGAGCCCGGTTTGTTTTGATTAATGTGATGTGACTCTGACAGAGTGCTCCCACTAATTCATCAAGACCTTGATATAGTTGTCTTTTCTCCAGCATGCGCCAAATTCACCTAATTACCGTGCGTCGTCCTGGCGAAATGGAGCAGGGTGTCCGCGCAGGGCGCTTGGTGGCAGCACTTCGTCAGTGGAGGGTTGCTGCGTGTCAGGGTTGTACTTCCTGTCTGAAGGATTGGGCTAACTCCATAAGGAGCGCCCTTCATCGCTGTTTGCGTGTAATATAATGAGGGCCGCAGGTGACTCTGTCACAGCTGTCAAAATGCACAGCCTGCGGTACTCACCGCTTTGTGAACCGCCTTGCTCCCTGGCTGACAATGCAAAGGAATAGATTGGGGTATTCTGTGACTCAGTGGGCCAATGCACATACCAGTCGTACGGGAGTGAGAGTGCATAGCTTTGAAGTGCAACTTTTGTTACATGTAATTTCCTGAATATCTTTTATGTTTCTTATGGATAGATGCTATTTAGTAAAGCTAAAATAGAAAAAGTTTTAATTGTTTGGCATCAGTGGTTTATTTCTTTGCAAATGTTAGAAACTGTTAATACTCCACCAATGATTTAGCCTTGCCCCCTTGTAACATTTCCGGGTTCATGATGCAGACTTAAAATTAAGTTATTCATTTGATATTTACATTTATTCATTTAGCTGACGCTTTTTATCAAAAGCTAGTTACAATTGCTTGTCTGTGTCAGAGGTCGCACGCCTCTGGAGCAACTAGGGGTTAAGTGCACAGGGACACATTGTATTTCAATGGGGAGTTGAACGAAGGTCTCTCACAGCAAAGGCATGCGTCTTATCCACTGTGCATCACCACCTCTAAGCCAAAAGTGATTATTGCATTTCCAAATACTCAAGGTGAAAGATATATTTGAAGGTGTTTTGCATTGCCTAAGGCCCTTACAATCCTCTACTCAGAAGCTGTGACACACAGGTGGCCGGATAGAATTTACACACATTACCCAAGATAGCAGTGCCAGTACATAGAGCATATTCGCATATGACATCTTTAAGCACATTTCTAAATGTTAAAATTAGTAACCCTTCCGTTGTGGTCTCCCTGCCTTTCACGAATTTAGCATTCCAGAGAGAAGAAACATGGCATAACAGAACTGTCTCTGGAACACATTAGGAAGAGCCTGTTGTGTGATGACAGTAGAGCTTGGACTTAGATACAGCTCTTATGTGCTGTTTGCTGCATATTGTGGAGTCGAGCATTTTCTGTGCAAACCCACAAGCCAGGAAAGCCAGCCACCGTGCCAGCATGTTTGACCGGGTAATTAGCATCCGAAATCCAGCCTTCCGCTCCTAGAACCTCAACGACAACGCAACGGATGAGAAAAACAGATCCCCCGCTCATTCCACAGCACGTATTTATGCTTTTTGGGAAGCAGTCAGGGGCCAAATTGCAGCACTGAAAAGTTGAAATATGCCCAAGGTTTTTGTGTGGCAGAGCTGTGGCCTACACCGCCGCTGTACACAAACAGATGTGGTCCCACTCACCAGGCAATCAGCATGTTCAAGGCCCGCAGCCCCACAGCACGGAATGTGTTGATTAAATACAGTTTACTGATCAGCCATTTGGGGCGATGTTGTTTTTTTCCCTTCATTGTTTTGTTTTTGTTAACATGGAGAGGGGAGGGTGGGAGGTAAGTGGTGGTGGTGTGTGTGTGTGTGTGTGGGGGGGGGGGGTCTGACGATTGCTTGTCAGTGGTTTTGACAGACGTGTTGTTATCTTATGTTGGTGCCTGCTGGCTCCAGCCCCAGCTTATTGTCACATCTAATGTTTGAATTTGGATGCTCCCCTGAGTTACAGCCAGGAATGTGCTGCTGAAAAGACAAGGGACCTATCAATCAAAAGACTGCGGAGTTACAAATCAATAGCCTGAAATTTTCTGTCTCACCGTAATTGTCTCGCACTCAAAAAAGACTAAATGGTATGTGACAGCAATGGAGACGAATAATAGATAATTACCCTCTGTATAATCCCGCCTCATTTATGTATATTATCCCATCATCTGACAGAGTTCTGCTGGGCCCCTCCTTTGTACACAGCCCTAGCTTCTCAGGGAGTACAGTATCATGTTGTGTCCAAACCCACTGCATCCTGATCAGGGCCCCAAAAACAACTAAAGCAGGATCTTAGCATGTCCCATGTGGGGCAGTGTGGTGATTTATCTTGATCGCCTTGCCTGCCCAGAAGTACAGAAGGGAGTGTGTCACATCATAATTCATCCCACCCTGAGCCAGTAGGGAAAATGCCAGAGAGGCAAATTCTAACTTGTTGGTCAGCCAAGAGGGCAGTGAGGCAGGCAGATAGACAGAAAGGGGACTTCAGGGGTGGAGTGTGGCTTTAACACCTCACCTTGAAAAACAGGTTACCTGGGCAGCATCTTCTGGCAAGAGAAGGTTGATACTTGCAGAAAGACCTATTCACACTTTGTGAATTCACACTGCTGATTGGTTGAGTTTAAACATGCAATGTGAGGGCAAGGAAAGTCAGATGCTGTGTGATGAAGCATTCTGCCCCCATTATTCTCTATAAACTAACACAAGGATCAGATGAGGATGTTTGATGTTTAAAAGCTAAAACTGCAAAACCACCGGAGCAAAAGTGTAAGCTGTAATTCTACAATTTTTATTCTTACCATTTGGTTTGATTTTAGATTGGTACAGCATTGACTAAAACATAACAAGAAACCTTTTTTCTGTAAGTCACTACTAATCCTGCTGCAGTCTGCTCTACCAGTAATCTAATGTATTTGCGCTGGTATGCACTTACTCATAGGGTTACTCATATGCTCAACAAGCTGTACCATGTCCAAGTCACTTTTTCTCACAAAAGTTTTAACAATGGAACAACAGAGAGCATGTAATCACGCAGTACAGAACACAGAGACAAATAGCAATTACCTCTTTGAAACCATGTCATCTTCTGACTCACATTGGCTTCCTATCCCTCTATCTATCCATACTTCTCCCTAAGTATCATCCTTACAAGGACAAACTCCTGCCACTTGTGTTTGGAAGTAAAGAATAATTCTGACTTTACACCACACGCAAGTACTGTTACCATTTCTTGGATTGTTTCCAACGAGGCAACCACCCAGAGTGTTCAGGTATGATGGAATTTCTTTTAAATGGCAGCCACTGATTAAGAGACGGGGCTCTCCCAGGGCTCTGAGGCCCTCCAAGAGCTTCCAATTCAGTCTCTGTGACTGAAGCCTCTGGAAAACACACAGACTTTGTGTAACATCTTGTCAGAAAAAGGGTGGATCGACAAGGCTTCAGTAGTGGTACCTGCCAGACAAGAGTATTATTTTCAGCCTCCTGACAAAAATGTCACCTTATTATCAAGGCCTCATACACACTCGTTTGAGTGATTTACTGCAGCTATAGTGATGTGAGTCGACACGCTATCAGCCAAGAAACAACTAATTATTGTTGATGGATATAGGTTTAAAGTAAAATGGTTGGTGGAGCACAGGGAGGGGGCATATTGATTATAATAGGAATTAAATTGATTTCTTTTCCTTCAACGAACATCTATAAAGCACGCTGAGGATGTTTATAATGCAATATAAGGCAACTCATATTGTCGTATGAACAAAAATAATGACAGTAATTTCTAACAATAAATGATTTAGCTGACACTGTTATCCAAAGACACTAACAATTGCTAATTATGTCAGAGCTCAAGCGCTTCTGGAGCAGCTATGGGTTAAGCGTCTTGCTCAGGGACACATTAGTGGATGTGTTACAGTGGGAATTAATCACAAGAAAGGGCATGTGTCTTATCCACTGCTCCATCGCCACCCAATTTGGAAGCTATTTTTCTATTTGCCTCAAAGGATGAGGCTGGTGACGTTCTGTGTTTTTCTTATTTTCAACAAATACCATGAGACTATTCTAAGGCAGATAATACATGGGGCAACTTTTTGAGCAATGTTACTGGGCCATCTTGCTAGAGGCAAATCCGACTATGTTTTAAATGGATAGCGGCAGTGCAGGGCAGGTGGCGGAGTGGTGGGGGAAGGGGATTACAGTAGTAATCTTTACTCATTAGGCATTACGCATTGACGACAACGTTGCCCTGCACGATTGCTCTAAAAGTTGCCCCATGTATCATCAGCTTAACAGGTGTTGCCTATGTAGCTAAGGCCTGATTCCTCTGTGCCCGAGTTTGAATGGTTGAATTGTTGTCCAAAAAAACACATCAATGAGCAACACTATTGCATTGGTGTTCCTTCATTGTCAAACACGCACTGTTTATTTTGAATTAATCCCACATAAACTATCCTGCCACCCCAAAGACTCACTAGAACAAAAATACATAAACTAAATATCTGTGTTAAAGAATTATACTTTCAGTAGGAACCAAAGGACTTGGGGCACATATAATGTGGAGAACCTGAAAAGTACTGAGTAATGGACAACCACATGTGGGTCTGGATCTTTAAGAGAGATTTCTTGACGATGAGAAAATTATACAATAAAGCAAGTCGTATCCCTTAAAAATGCAGCATTTTTATTTTTATAAGAACCGTACTCTATCTTCATGAAATAAATAAATAAATGAAATCTGGTGCTCATTGTGATCCATTATTAAATCATCAGCAGTCCGTGATGGAGGTAAAGATGAAACATGAAAGGTTTCTATGTTACTTTAAACAGGTGTTTCTAATATTCTGTCCATTCAAGACACATATCAGATTATGTTGCATTATACCTTTATGCTTTAGCTAGATTCTGGACATCCAAGTCTGTGAGTGACCCAGTCTGATAACAGAGAGAGCCAGCACCAGTGCCAGCCTACCCAGGTAGTCCTTCAGTGAAGCGCCCGAGCACTAATCTGAAAAGGCACTGCC
The DNA here is from genome assembly GCA_029875015.1 of Lepomis gibbosus. Taxonomy (NCBI): domain Eukaryota; kingdom Metazoa; phylum Chordata; class Actinopteri; order Centrarchiformes; family Centrarchidae; genus Lepomis; species Lepomis gibbosus. Next base: position 33,318 of record JAPMOB010222892.1, on the reverse strand, counting down.
AACCTCTCTGTATGCCGCTTCGAGGCGGGCCGAGGGAAACGTGTTTTTGTGTATGGAGCGTCTGTTTCTTCTCCCTTCTCCCCTCCCGCCCAGAACAGAGGGCCCTTTATGGTTGTTTGTAGGGTAAGAGTAGGCCTGACGGCAGAAAGTTGGCCCTCGGACAAGGCCAGTAGTCTGCAGGAGTTTACTGGAAATGGAGCGAGGGCTGAGGCTCTGGGTTGGTTGGCTCGGCCTGAGTTGGGCAGGGCTGGGCCGGGTGCAGGTTGGCGTCGGCACAGAGACAGTGAATGAGAGACTGATCAGGGAAACTGGAGGGAGGATTGGGGGTTACGCCAAGCATGGTTGCCAGGTCCCAGGCCCACCTTTCATAGCCACAGCCTGTAACTACAACCTGGACCAGTCAAATTCATTCCATCTGAGTCGCATGAAAAACATTATCTTCATTTAAATATTTAAGCTTCTTCAGAATGATTATAATCTTTACTATTTACTGACCTTAAGGAATCTATTATCAGCATTGGACTTGGTTTGCACCCAGTCCAGATACAAAACTTTGGATGCAACGTAGTCCCTCAGCAGGTCATAGACTAATCTCCACATTTAATTGAAGAACATTAATGAATCATGTTACCAGTTAGTGTGAGCCGGGCATCCTCCTACATGAGCCATTCCCTACCCCCTTTTCTTACACATACACACACGCTGTGTATCCAGCATGCAGTTGATACTGCCAAGAATCAAAACCACACATATAAACACTCGTGTGTTCACAGCAGCCATCGAGCTGCTGAAGTGTCAGCTTCAACAGCGTTTGTTCTCAAGCTCTCATAAGGACAGCTATTCTATTATTTTTATGACATTGTACTGTTGTACAGAAGTGTCACTGCGGCCGTATTTTTTTGCAAAAGAATCGCACCAGATTCTGAGACAGATTGAAGTGAAGCAAGTAGTGTGTGCTCTTTGATAGATTCCAACAGGGCTAACTTCATTTTCGCAATTTAAAATGTAAATTAAGGCTGAAAAAAAGACAAAGAATGAAATATTTTGAAGGAACAAAAAGTTGAACTGACCGTGAAGTGACCTCAGACCTAAATTCCATTTTGAAAGGACGCTCCAAAACATTTTTGTTAACCAGACTCATTGTGTAAGGCCCTCCTCTAATCCACTGACAGTATTACAGTGAGTCATTAGTCTGGTCATTTCTGCTAAAGGGAGGACCCATTTTCCTTCATAGGTTCCCTTTAGGGTCATTACCCTCAGCCCACATGTTCTTTTTCTTGTCTTCTTTAGAGAGACTGAATGATGATTTATAGTTACTGCCATGAGAATGAAATACTTGTGTTATGTCTCATTGCCACTTAGAGATATCTGCTTTCATCAAGACGATGGGTTATGTTCTCCTACTTATGTGCATTTAACTCCATATAATCCATTGTTTTATGATATTTTGAAATGTAATTTGTAGCCAGTAATTTGTGGAGTAATATTTCCATAAATATCAAACCCAACCAGCTTATCTCTCAATAAAGTTTCTGAACCATTCCTTACTTGTGTTGTTTTCTTTGTCTTGGACGAAATTTGCTTTTAAGCCAGTACAGTACTGTAACGTACCTGTATGTCCACTTAAATTTGAGTCCCTGGCCCTGCAGTGTTGATTGACAATTTATTAGTAACTGTTAAAACATCAATATAACCACACTTTGTCATTGAGCTTTTCTCTATTAGTCATCATTCATCTTGCTTGAGTGTCTTTGTGAGGGCTGCATTTCTACCAGGTGTTCTTACCACACACTGAGGAATCTGAAGCACACTAGGTTAACATAAGTAGTAAGCCCCCTTCAAAGGATTGTGCCACTGCCAGCGGCCAGCAGACATTTTTATCTAGAGTTCTGCTCCTCAGGGCTATCAGGAATTACAACGCCCACTTGTCTGTGTTTCTGCAAGCATTACCTGCCAGAGATGACGAATTTACTGTATAGCTGGATGTGACCGGCAGGCTCTCGGAGCACTCATTGACATGGTGGCCATAGGCAGCTACTTAAGGTTTCGAGCATCCGATTGCACTCTCTTAACATGCACCATGCAATACATGATGTGAGAGACCCTGTAGCTTTGCCCACCCAAACAGACAGAAAATATGTTTCCTGGTAGCCTTGCAGTCGAAAGCCCTTGGTCTTGACTTGTCTGTAGCTCTAGGCTTACAGTAATAGAAGAAGGTGAACAAAGGGGGATTATTATGTATTAGCTGTGGGACTGGGGAGGGGAAAGGGCGTAAATGGATTGAGACTGACACTTTTGTGGAATAACAGAAGTTAAGGCTTGTCTATGAACATACCAATGAAGATCACTCACAATGATAACTGAGCACAACACAAGTAATCAAATTATACACTCTTATGTCTCCACTCCCTCTGTCTCCCGCTATCTGTTTTTAGTCTTTCTATTTATCTCTGACCCTCATCCTCCATACCATCCTCCCCACACCCTTTCTTTTCCCTTCTTTCACTGTCCCCTGTTGCTCTGCCTTCCTCTTTGTATCATTTATTTACATTTTTCTAATTTTTACTCCTCTATCACAGACCTCCAGGACTGACGGGCAGTCCAGTCATCTCAGATATTTCCCTGATCCGTCTATCACCCCACGCGGCGCCTGGGACGGGTGAGTCACCGTTCAGCCCTCCACATCCTTACGTCAGCCCCCACATGGAGCACTACCTACGCTCGGTACACGGCAGCCCCACCCTCTCTATGATCTCAGCGGCCCGAGGACTGAGCCCTGCAGAAGGTAAGATTTACCCCGCATGCTGGCATTGTAGCACCAGCAAGGTATGAACTATAATATCTATCTATCTACAAGTTGGTGCTGTTCGTACCAACAGAAAAACAAACAAGACGTAGGAGACTGTTCACTCAGAAGAGAAGCAAAACAAAGACGGCCTAGCAGACCCCATCCCACAGTGGTCATTTGAACTTATATTAAAGAGGGAAAATATCCAGAAATAAAAACTTAATTATCTTTTTTACACCAAGGTACACATAAAAAACATGTTGTGAAGTGGAGCACTTATTATTTTATGTATTCATTAAAGCAAGGAATCTCTGTCCTTCTTCTTTCTGTATGTGTGTCTGTATCTGATTTTCTCGACTATTAGTCGACTTTACACTTGGCGGGTATATTGCTGAGGACCTAAGGGAGTGCAGTGTTGGCTTTGGTACAATTTGGCCAGGTGGTCGTGCTACAGCTACTAACGTTACATTTGGCCTGTAAATTTTGAACCGTCAAATCTCAGGAGCATAACTTTTTCCTGGATTCTGTGGATCTAGACTAATCTCCATATAAGCCACGCTTGATTTTCATCTAGATTGTTTTTCCGAGTTTTAGAATTTTGTCCAAAGTATTTTTTTTGTTACTCCTCCTGCACATCTTGAGCAATTTTCCCCAAATTTGGTACAAGTTTTGTTATTTCATACAGTTATGCTGTAGCTCGCTCTCATAGTGTGATCAAATGCTGTGGGCAGGGCTTATATTACCAAAAATGTCATGTGTCCTGAATGCATTACGCTTTTAGTGGACGTGCAGATATGATGTCTGAAAACCCATGACAGATTTGGCGCCATGAGGTGGCACTGTAGCATCATAACCTAACAATAAAAGAAGCAATCTGTCCTTTGCATATCTCAAGAACCGTTCCTCCCATCAACGGATGCATAGCTGAGGACCCAGCGGGGTGCAGTGTGAAGTCGATCGGATGAGTGGTTCTCGAAAATGTAGCACTTCCAGTGGCCAAGCAATCTGCCCACTACGAAAACTAAAAAAGTGTTGCGCACTCATCACTGACTCCATGTGTGACAATCTTAACAAACTTTTCTCGCTCCAGTACCAATTCAGTAAACAGCTTCAGCACATGCAGTACAGTAAATTCGCCTCACTGGGATTTGGCTGAATATCTAATTCAGCCTGTCAAAGTAGAGGGCAGTTGGTTTTGGTTTTGTTAACAACACTAGTCTACAAACACATTTTTGCTCTAGGTTGAACACATACAAGTATATACAAACACTTAGGCAAGTATATTAACAGTACATAACTATGGGACGCACAGGAACGAAATGTGTGAAATACATGTAGATACATTCTGTCAATAACGTTAAATGCCAAGGCACACATGGTCATCCATAAACACTCTCACACATTTTACATATGCAAGATGAAAGCCCTCAGTCTTAGTCTTATTATGACGTATGCGATGTACACAATATAAAGAATAAATGTGGAAAATGTTTCAAAGGTGGCTAGGTGTTCAAATTTATACAGCATGTTTGCTATAAACCTACTCTGTCTACTTGGCTGCAGCTCTCTGCATACACACTTGAGTTTACACAGTTGATTATTTACCCATTGGTGATAATTAATCTTGCACCGTATACATTCCTCTACATAAGGTACTGAAGTACACCTTTCATCACACTTGTTAAGGTGCTTTTGCATGTGTGTGCATGTTGGTGATTTGTGAATGTATCAGGCATATGCTTCGCGGTACGGGCAGCTTTCCTGCTCGTTTGTATGTATGTTTGGGCCGGAGGAACCCGCGGTGCCCCTGAAGTATTGAGTTCACGTGATGACAGTCCTCTCTTCGCTACCACTGTTCAAACAACAGGTTGGAGAAGTGAGGAGCCACAGGCCTGCACCGGCACCAATAAATCACCAAGCACACGCTGCTCTGGCAAGTAATGCCTCCCCGCCTTTCAAGAGAAGCAATGCGGAAGAGATGCTGTCACTGATAAAGTGGCAGGGAAGTATGGCACCAAATGGAGTGCACTCTGCAGCTCCATTCCACATAAATGAAGTCTGTGGAAACACAGAGCCCAGTGGAGCATGTGTAAACCTCTGATAGAGATACCTTCATGCCAGACATGGAGGTTATTTGTTAACTGCTTAAGATATACTATATAAATTACCATGATGCCATACTCATACATTTAATTCAATCAGAATTGCAGCATCGGGCATGTAGCTGTGCACACCTTTACCTACAGTATTTCTACAGCATCTCTGGAGTCCAAACTAGTATGTCATGATATTGTTGTAACGGGAAGGAGCATGTTGTAATACACTGAAGATCTGACTATTTGCCTGACAGCAGTAACACCTACTTTTTAGCTGTGCTACTCTTGTTGTCAGTCATACGGTGAACCATGAACCATGTGCAACTAAGGCGGTGAACATTATACCTGCTAAAGAACATGGTGCACTACATTTACCCTCTGTCATTTGGAGAAATGGATGCCCAATATACTTTCTGCTTACAAAATTCACATGCAATTCAATGCATCACATTTTGTCGAAAATTACATTACGAAACCGTACTGGCTGATATTTTTTTGGGAATCCTCTGTATTTCTGTGGGATTCCTGCAGGGTGGGAGTCTATTTCACTATTTATCATGCGACTGACACGGCAAAGGAAAAAATGTCAATGGGAGCGGGCAGGAAGGGAATCATACGTCTGTTTTCATATATAAATATGCATTTCTAATATGAATAAACACTGTTCTAATTTTTTTATCGGGAACAGGACGGGACACGGGGTTGTTCTTCTGGGATTGGTATGAGACTTAAATAAACAGGAGTAAAAATCCACTCCTGTGTTACCGTATACGTCATACCTATCGCCATGCAAAATTATGATTCTTTCTTGTCAGAAATCTCAATTTACTTCTCCTGATAGAGTAAACTTTTGTGTGTTTTGAGAGTTTCTACTGCAAAAACTAAAACCTTAGTAAGATTAATCATCTTAATTGAAGGCAAAATATACTTGTTCTGTGTCTGTGTATACTTGTGACCAGGCGGCTTTTATGTTAGAGAATTTCACTTGTTACAAGTTTTTTTGGCCTTAAGTGGCAAAGTGAAATATTCTCGTTCTGTTGGCAGATAATTTTGCTTATTTCAAGCAATTTCCCCCCAATTTTAATGCTTTTTTTCTTGTTTTTGAGAGCTCAGTGTTTGCATTGTATAGGGATGAATGAGTGAAATCAGACAGAGTTAGCATTGTTTAATTATCTGAAAAACTAGTTGCCGGGTTTGGAAAACACTTCTGTGTTCAACAGTGAGGTCACACACTCAGACACAAAATACTACTCTGCCGAGGCGGTAACGTGATCTGGCAGCCATGGAGACACCAAAGGAATATGCCTGGGTCGCTGCTGCTGGAGCACAAACACACTGCCTGTGCACTGTTACTACAGCCATGGCCTAATAGGTTCTGATGGATCCAGATTTTATGGTTTATGTGTGTGCTTATGTGTCTGTGTGCGTAGACGGTGGGAGAAGGCTGTGGTCTTGCTCCCCCAATATCCCACTTGGCCCCCACCCAGTGATCCCATCCCCCCACTTCCCCACCAGCATGCATATTAATCCGCCACCGACCCACACCCCTGTCCCTCCACACACCCCTACCCGCTGGGGGAGGGAGGAAGACAGAGAGCAGGGAATGTAGGAAAACCAATCCATCTGTCACTCTTATAGTTCCTGACACTTTTAAATGTGGCTTTACTTGGTGCAGGTGTTGACATATTTTACATCAATATTACCTTTGCACATGCAGAAGTTAAGGCTTCCTCAGCATTATGAGTGTGAGAGTGTGTGTGTGTGTGTGTGTGTGTGCACCTGCACATTGTGTATGACTTCAGCCTGTCAAACGTAATGCATACACAACACCACAGAAGTGCAGGAATGTGGTATCCCCCCCCCTCCCCATCCCCCACCCTCCGCTGCATCTCTCCCTCTGCTTCCTTTACTCCCTTGAGATATTTTCCCATAACAAAGCAGCCCTCAAAGACATCACACATCTTTTATCAAAACCCTCATGCCCCCGGGCATGCACACACGCACAGATCTTCAAATCTGTAAAGCAGGGCACTCGTCTCCTCTGTCGAGTGCTTCTTGCAACCTTTCTCTTCTTGTTTTTTTCATTCTGTCAAGAGGTATGCCAAATGATGTTGATGTCACTGAATATATTACCTTATTACAGATATACAAAATCAAAAATGGATTTTGTTCAGCTCCTCTGACTTGTCAAAACGTGTTTTGCATCACTGCACAGGTTATGACCTCTGTGCTGAAGCACCAGCAGGAATTGCAGCAGTCTTGACAGAGCTCACCTCCTGATTGCTTAATTCTGCAGTGTTGTAATATATTATTGTTGTGTTATATTTATATTGTTCAAGCACAAAAAGAAAATGAATATGTTCTCCTGTTCTCCTGTTTGTTCCTCTTATTTCTGCTGCAGTGACCCACGAACACCTGAAGGATCGTGCCCTGTTCAGTCTCCCCCCTCCACCACCAGGGGCTAACCCGACAGAATACTACCACCTGATGACCAGTGCCAGCCAGCGAAGCCCCTACACTGACCTGCTGATGCAGAGCAGTGCAGCGGCGGCCGCAGCGGCGGCGGCTGCAGCTCATCTACCAGATTACATCAGCCCTGTGGATGGTGAGGATAAAACATCTTGCTGTGTTGCCTTTTGACACAAATTCAGCTTGATGTTTAAATATACCAACTAATGAATCTACCCTTTGGTGTAACTGCATGTGTGCAGTTAAAGGTTAGTATTTGTTATATAAGAATTACGCCACTTTATTAGGTACACCTTGCTAGCACCGGGTTGCCCCCCTTTTTCCATCAGAATTTCCTTAATTATTTGTGCAAACCTTCAACAAGGTATTGGAAACAATCCTCAGAGACTTTGGTCCATATTGACATGATAGCATCACAGAATTGCTGCAGATTTGTCGGCTGCAAATCCATGATACCAATCTCCCGTTCCACCACATCACCACCAAAGGTGCTCTATTGGATTAAGATCTGGTGACTGTGGAGGCCTTTGAACTACAGTGAACTATTGTGCAATATTGGTGAGCCTGTGTGAATTGTAGTCTCAGTTTCCTGTTCTTAGCTAACAGGAGTGGCACCTGGTGTGGTCCTTTGCCAGAACTCAGACCATTCTCTGTAAACCCTAGAAATCAACTTAGTTTTAGCTCTCAACATTTTACTCCTACAGCATATTTGGGTTTCACTCGGAGATTCCCACAACTAAAGCTGACCACTGGTATCATATTAAGGGGCAGACGTGATGGCCTGCTAAAAGTGAGAAACTGAATGATTGCATATCAGTCTTTGCAAATAAAAAAAGAGGGAGGAGAGACAGAAGATTTGTTAGCCTTGGATGATATTTATAAACCTGGAACCAGATCCAAAAGATACCTTGTAATTGAAGCTTACTGTATCACCAACATGATATATCAGAGTGATATTTTCATGTCAAAAATACTATCAGACTCCCACTGCAGCAACACTAAAGCACATGCATGTTTTTCATCTCTGGTAAAAGAGTTAACAGCCATCTTGCCCTTTGTTCTCAGAACCAGGTATGTTGATACCACCTTCTTATTCTTCCTCTTTTCACGGAAGAGCTCCCCACATCAAAGTAGTGGAGCTTTTTAGACTTATACGTAGCATTGGGGCCACGGCAACTTAAGAGTTGAGGGTGCATAAACACTAAAGCCCCAAGGCCAGGAGCTCGTAAAGGCACGTTACCTTGGAGTCTCTCATTCTGACTGTTTCAGGTGTGTTTTTACTGCTATTATGAGTAACGTCCTACAAAACAAATCCAGGGCAACCGTAAAAGGGCAGCATGGAGTGAGCAAGACAGAGGCCCTGTGAGACCTTTGAGTCTGCTCTCAGTGTTTCAGGAAGTTAAGGCAGGGATTAACCTCATGGGCAGCATGAGTTGTCCACTTAATGGCAGGGATGAGGCAGCTTAACACTGACACACACACAGCGGCACACAAAATATTTAACAGCCAGGCAAATAGGCAAGCAAATGCTCACAAACTTGTACACGTGTTTGCATACAAACTCACAGAGACCAGCCTGTTCTTTCATGCTAGTGAGAACCTCGGCCCTCGATCAAGATGACGGTCAGGCACCAGAACAGCCGTTTGATTTCAGCAGCAAAATGCATCCAAGAAACCTTCAGCCCTTTATGAATGGGGAATAGAAAGCGCACAGAGTGGAAAACGTCCGTGAAAGTCAGCCTTTTCGATGCCTGATAATCAAACACTCCCCTTGGCACCAGCGATCGCTGTGCTCCAGGAGTCCTCGTTCTTTCTTTCATCCTGTCCAACCACCCACCCAGAAAAAAAAAAAACCCTGCCCTGCTGCTATCACCCCCACGGTGTCATGCTCTGCGAAGTCACTGCATGACACTAATGCAGGCATCCCCACGCACAAGTAGGGAAACACAACAGAGAAAAAAAATACAGAGTCAGATATGGGATCGCTTGGCAATTAATCTTTTAAATTGCCTCAATCACTTAGTTAAACACAGCGGTGCTGAAAGGACGGCTGAGGCAGGGTTAGGGGCCTTGCAGAAACTGTAGACCTTCTCCTCCTTCCTCCTCCCCACCTTTTTTCTGTAACCTACCTCCAACCACCTCAGTGACTGCCGCTGTGCTGCCTTGCCCGCACTTGTTTGGCGAGGCTGTTTGCTCAAATAGCCACAAACCCCACCTCCCTCACCCCCACCGCCTTCTTCAACGCAGCGTCCACACTTGCTGCCACCAACCCAGCAGCTTTTATTTAGTGTTCTACCATCCTAGCCGTGATGTGGTCAAGCTCGGGCCACTCTGCCAGTCTAGAGGCTCTTCCATTGCGGCCTCCAGACACAGGGCCCATATTGACCAAGCAGCCAGCTAATGGTCATCGCGGGCAGCTTCGGCCTGAATCAAAGGCTTCATTTACTGCCAGAAAGTGGGAGGAGAACTAGTGGCAGAGGTGGCAAATATGTGCTTCATCCCTTGCCGTTGGTTTTGGAAGGCAGTGCAGATAAAACCCATATTAAAAATCAGTGTATGCACTAATATTCAGCAGACCCACCGCAAAAACTGGGAGCCCTCAGTGAACCCATAGAATGGCTTCTCACCCGCCTGCCCCTCCCCGCCCCATTTTCCCTCAGGATAAGTGAATTGCAAGGCTCACGGTTGGACCATGAAACACTGAGTGCTGCTGTGAAGATGTGTGCTGATGGAAAAGTTGTGAACACAAGCGTAGGTAAAGGTTATTTGACACGCCTGCAGGTCTTACCGTTCCACGTGTGAGATAGAGGATTTACTGTTGGGCAGTAAATCAGTAAACCACAGGAATTTCTCTACTGAATATGAGGAAGACAACATTTCAAAATGATGCCATGATGTTGTTTGAAGTCACAGACTTTGGGGGGGACTTCTTTCCATGTCCCCAGTTAAAACACCTACCCAGCAAAATGGGTGTTGGATTGCTCCGGTTTTACTTTGCAAAGATCAATATTTATTTGATTTTTTGGGCTTTCCTTCCACTTAATTGCCACATGACAGTGTGATGGACAGGACTTCTAGACAAACATGGTGTTACAGGCAGCAGTAAAGGCCCCACTGAAACGCTTAGCTGCTTCTGTAAGTCAGTGCTGGTGTCTAAGGTGTGTTTTTCACACATTAATCACTGTCCTTATCTGACTAGTGACATGGAGACTGAGAGGAGCAGACAGGGCTAAAACAACAAGAATACATTTTGCCCCGAAGACACACTGTTAAACAAATATCCATTTCAACAAGTCATTAAATCTAGTAATGTCTATTTACTTTTTTTAAACTGCCCAGTGGTTTAGGGTCACCTCAGTTCTGCTGAGGATAAACCGTGCCAGGCTCAGTTCACCAGAGAACCAAAGGAAAACTTGTGGCTGATGTTCTTCTGTAAGCTGGTCTTACATGGAAGTAAGACAGAGACACACTAATTCAAACATTAGTGAAAAGACATTTAAGCGCATGGTTAGCACTAGCATTGGTACACCACTACTGCTGTAAGTATAAAGTCACATTATAGTATTTCACATTGGGAGGGATTGAAAATGTTTGTATATGAGGGAGCAGGTATGTAAGGGCTGGGTGGGCAGAGAAATATCAGAGCGGTTTGCGGGAAAATGCTGAAGCTCCCACGACAAAAGCAGCAGCCAAAGTAAATATCTGCCATCCCGAGGAAAAAGATTTTAGTGTTGATGCAGTGGAGGGAGCGAGGGAGATAGATTTGTGTACTGATGTGGTGGTGAGGAGTGAGGGGGTTCGGGAGGGACCGGTCCCCTCAGACTGCATACACAAACACTTAACTATATGTTGGTTCATGAGCACATGGGTGGAAGTGTGTGCATAAACACACTGGCAAAAACAACGGCGGCTTTGGGCAGGACACTGGGGGCTCATAGAGAATTCAGCACGAGCCCCCTCGCTAATAAAATTCACAGTGTTGGTATTAGTGAGATTTAGTAGGGAAAATAAACATTTTCCCACTCTGTCTGGCCAGGGGGGTGGCTGGGCTGGCTGAAAATTTGGAGGCCTGGGGCCCTGCTGGCACAAACTCAAGCTGGGGTGTGATTGGAGGGGGGGGGGCTCCTGTTCATCATGGAGAGGGACTTTGCTAAGCCTGCTTCACCCTGGACAAGGTCAAAGTGGACAAGCCAAAGATTGTCCATCAATGTGAATATAAGCAATTCAGGTTTTGACACCCTAAAACACATGATACTGACCCGCTGCTTTTCAGGAGAGATTAAAACAGTGGTAACACTGGTCTGAGTGGCACTGATCCACAACTCTTGTGAATGCCAAGAGAGCCCACAGCAGCTGGTGTAATGTAATGTAATCAGCTAACATTACATCAATTTCATCAACTCCCTCTGGTAATGCTTCTCCGTCTAGCTTGAGACTGTCATCAGGAATTTTGTCTTTTATGTTAAACAATGTGCTTTGGTTTGTCCACTTCATGTTTGTAGTTATGTTTGTGCACAACTAGTACTAGTTTTTTAACTCTATGCATCCATTCCATACCCTTCTAAGAAGCTCATGAGTCATTGAATGACACAAAAGTAAAGGGTTTTGCTTCCCCATGTTTGTCCTTTGTGCCATTTTAAGGAGGTATTTGCATGGCCTGCAAGGAGGTATAACCTTAAAGGTTAAAGTCTGAGAACAAAACTCTTATGTGCGCCACTGATTACATGAAAGATTGTGACATAAGTGGCGGCAGCCTTGTTCTGCAAGATAGGACACTGATAACACATCTCTGGCTCTTTTTAGGTAGGTATACGGTAAATGGGTAGTTGTGTATACTTGGCATACTTGCACAGCTTAACCCATTTATTAGATGGTCAAAGGTGGAGAAACAGTAAACCTCTCCAACCCACAGAATAAAATCCCAAAAGCCATAAAATACAGTAAGATCTTACTCTTGGCTTGACTCTATTATCTGTGTTCAGTCAGAGCAGATGCTATCATTTTTTTCTGTAAACTCAAGCACATATTTCTGTTAGCAGAGACTGTTTGTTCACACGTTCAAGGAGGTTTGCATTTCTCACTACGTGTTTGAGGATGTATTGGCACGAAGCTAAGCTGTTGGCGCTGTTTCTGTATGTAGACTGCTCATCATTCTGTAGCTGGAAGAATTCAACTGTCTCTTTTAGCTCCAATTTCTCCATGAACTCAAGATGAGGCCAACTGCCTTCACTCAGGAATAGGCGGTGAACACCAATCTGAAGTTGCAAGTTTCAGATTTTATTTAGCTTTTTTCTTTTAGATAAAGATGATGGTAACTTTATTTTTCAGAATGCATTGTTAAGAGCCCACAGTCCCAATTTTGGGATATTATAGGAGAAAATGCTGCATACCACTTCTTTGCAGAGCCTTACAGTGACCTTCCATGTGCTTGGGGCTAGGATGACACTGAGAGCTAGCTGCTTCTGGGGATTAGCACAACCCTCCAATTAAAGTGTTTTCATTTTCCACAAAGCCATTTCAGTTCAAACAGCGGAGGCAAATGCTTAAAATAATCACACACACACATTCAAACACGTACACACTCTTCCCTCCCATCCTTTTCAATATATATATTTTTTCTTTACTGTATCAATGTGCACTGGAGCGCCTGTAATTATGACTCGCTATATAAATCCAGATCCCACAATTACAACCAGCCCGGGATACAGTCCCACATAGAAAGGGCACACACGTAGACGCACATTCACACACTGTATACACACACATGCCATTTTACCACATACTACCGCACCGCCATGGTCTGTGCAACATCTGTTTTCTCACTCCCTGCCGGAACCTGCTCACGCTTTCAATTATAACCACTACCTATAAAACACCCCTTTACCAAGTGGTGAGAGGTGTGTGTGCAAGTTTGTGTGACATTCGTTCCAGGCAAAATTAGGTTAGACCAATGACATCCATCGGAACAACACCGAGCTAAACAAAGCTAGCTTGTCCGCACCTTAGTTTTAGAAAACTAAACATTACAGACATTAAGCTTTGTTGCCGGAGGGGGGAAGAATTCTTCTGAGCTGAGGTTGATGTATAGATTGAGGGGGTGGTTTGAAGATGGAGGTAGAGGGCGGTGTTCTAGGCACAGTGCCCAGAAGGGTGAGGCAGGCGCCAGGCTACCCGGCCACCAGGCTGTGAGGCCTGTTTTCTGCTTTATAAAGGGGAATATTAATACACTTATCTCCCATTAAATCTGTTGGCAAGGCAGCGAGATCGCCTCGCTGCAAAAACAGCAAATCCTCGCAGCTGCACAACCTGTATGGCGCAATGCATAGCTTATCAGAATGAACTCCTCATTCATGTTCCCAAGTGGAGGATTGCCTGCCTTTCTCCACCCAGTGTGTTTTTTCTGCTACTTTACTTTGTCCCTACTGCTCTATGTAGTTAACCAAAGATGTCACATTTATTTATTAGTCTTAAAGAGGCACATTCCCAAGGAGCGTTTGTTGTTAATGCCAACTCTTTCATACACATCTCTATCATCTCCGCCAGTCTTTTTTTTTTTTTCAGGCCCCTGTCGTCTGCCGTCTGAAGTTCCCGGGGGCCTTTTAACTAAGTGCATATGCCTCCGCTTTACGACTCGCCACCTCCAAACATAATAGTTTTGAAAGTAAGATCCTGGTTTATGGCTGTAGGTCTGGCTCGGTGATTATGGCGGTGCCTGGACTCATTTGTCTTGAGGGCTTGTGAGCTCCACCAGCAAAGAGACGAGGATTGGCTTCATATTGAAAGCAGTGCAGTTGACATGCAGCAAATGTGTGCTTAGGTGAGTTGTGATGGGCCTATTATGAGTTTCCTGCCTCCCGCGCCTCCGATGATGTCTGCTGTACAACCTAATTAATTACATGTGTGCACAAAGACTCACACGCCAGTCCAGCTCTCTGTTCCCTCACACTTCGAAGCAGCACCTGTTGGTCCCAAGCAAGTGCTCTGTCTCTGTGGGATTGGGAGTGGGGGCCACATGGCTCAGAACTTAAGAAATACCCACATGAATGATAGACTATTAGTAAGTATGGAAAAATAAATAGCCTTCTCTTCAAGTTCGTGGGAAAGTAGCACCCCCGTCATTTTCTTGTGCTCTTTTCTACCAGAATTAGAAAACAGTGTAACAAACTGGTCTAGCGGGCGGCCATGAACCCTACCTTCTTTGAGTCAGCCTTGTTCGTTTTTAATGGTATTCTGAGATCAATTTGCTTAAATTGCCTCCATTTACTTGCCCAACTACAACGGTCTGAAAGAGATCTCTATCACGGTAATTACTGAGAATGATTGGGGCGATTCATTATGCATAAGAGGATGCGAATGTTAAATAGGGAGCTGTGTGTGTGTGTGTGTGTGTGTGTGTGAGAGAGAGAGATGCCGGAGATAGTGTGGCTTAGCATGGCTGTGACCTCCACTAGAATGCTCAGGACTGAATGCTACATAAACAACATGGTCCACCATAAATGCTGTTTTTTACTGAGGCCAGGCAGAGATGTGATGCGAGTATGATGCACTCACACATTAGTTCTCCATTCTGAATAACTGTGAGCCATGACAGCAATATCTGAAATGTTGACAATAATGAACACAAGACATCATACAGTACATCTGTCTGCTGAAATCGGCTGACATTGTCTGTTATTTGTCTTTGTGTGTCTGCGTCCAGTATCACGCTTCTCCAGCCCGCGGCTGACACCCAGACTGAGCAGGAAGCGGGCGCTGTCTATCTCCCCACTGTCAGATGCCAGCATTGACCTGCAGACCATGATCCGCACCTCACCCAACTCCCTGGTGGCCTACATCAACAACTCCCGCTCCAGCTCAGCCGCCAGCAGCTCCTATGGGCACCTTTCAGTCGGAGGGATCAGGTAGTCAGACAGTGCACATGCATACATATCTAGCAGTTACAAACATACACACACATCTACACACACTTACAGGCATATACACACTTGAGCAGTTGAGATTATATCTGGAACCACTCTTTTTGGTGAAACAGTAAATTAAAAATGAACAGTCTGCAAAATCTGAGCGATTGTGCAGTAGTATTCAATTAACCAAAATACTAGATATCTAGTTTCAATAACTGTCTTTTACTGTTATTACCACTGACAATAATTAAAAGTACTTAAAGTTGTTTCCTACCGTATCCAATGAGGCCAAAAATCTTTAGGGGACGGTCGCATTTGCACCAGTTTGTGAATATTGACTTTATTTCCCAGTCACAGGCATTAAAAACCGTGAATTTAGTTTGTTTTCAGTCAGAAATGCAAGTCAGTCTTCAGAAATATTTGTATAAACCTGACCAGCGCCTAGCCAGCAGAAATGCTATCCGAGCCGCCTGGTTCTCAGTAGTAAGCCAGTAATAAGACTGGTTGACACGTGCCATGCAAATGTTTTCTTACTTCTCTGTACAGCTGCATTATGACATTAAAAACACATCAGTGACCTTTGTCATTTTTTTATGATATTATACTCACAAACATGGTCCTGCTGCTTCAAATTCATTCACTATTTTCTCCTGTTTGACTAATGTTTACTAAAAACTACAGTGCCCTGCTGTTTTAGGAAATTGTTGAGACTTACCTCTTAAGTAAAAACAAATGGACTTGGGGCTAAGGTAGGAGTCAGGAAGTGCTGAGAGACAGACTGACGCATTCTTGGTTTGGGTCTTTTCTTGGGATTTGCTGACAATGCAGAAACTATAGTAGAAGGCCAACAATAGCACAATAACTACTATGATAGTAGCTTACACTGCTAGGTGATAGTAAATTGCTACTAGCATCCGACTAGCATGGCTAATGGCCTGGCACGCTAACACTCGGTCTAAGTGTAGGTTTCTTCGAGTTTTAGCCACTAGACAGTTCATATTTTGCACGAGTTAACTTCTTTCCTTTTTCCTCTCACTCAGCCCCTCGTTCAGCTTCCCTCATCCCATCAACCCAGTGGCGTACCAGCAGCTGTTGTCCCAGCGGAATCTCAACGCCTTTGGCCACACTCCGCCTATCATTCAACCATCGCCGTCCTCTTTCTCTACTCGCCAACACCCCCTCACCGCTTCACCTATGTCCACCTCCCACAACAGTTCCAGCTCTGAGGCAAACCAGGTAGGAAGGGAAGGGAGCCTTTTCACCCTTGAATCTTACAATTTCAAGTGTTCACTACTATTAAAATGTACACAGATTCATATACACACATTCTGTCAATCTTTAATCTCTGTGTCTAATAATATCTCCTACCAAGTGGATGATTTTTCCCACAAAAATATTTAAAACTTGATTCTGATGCAGGAAGCAGCGATGTAATGTGCATAATGATAATATAACAAAATCTTATTTGTTTACTGAAAACAACTCATATGATTTTTGTAACCAATGGCTGTTTGCCATAGCCAATTCAGTTAGCTTTCTTATTCAGTCATGACATCATGTCTATATTAAGTGGGATTTCAAATAAATTAGCAGATTTAGAAAGCAACCTGTATAGTTGTGTTCACGCCTGGCTGTGGCACAGGAAGATGACCACCTTATTCTTAATTCCACCCACAAAGCGCTCATTGGCTTTGTTTTTTTTCCAACCATGTAGATAGCTGAGATGTGGGCAGCTATTGAATAGTCTTGAAGGTCTGAGCGAAGTTGGGCATGTAAAACAACAACGAAAGAATGAAAAAAATATTGCGGAGTGTTTAAGGACAAGGACCACAAAAAATAACTGGCCCAGCTGATAAAGATGTATTTTGCTATTGCTGCTCTGTCAGCTAAGATATAACATACAAGTTAGCATTATATTAAGTGTCATTCCCCCAGAAATGTCATGTACATTTAGCAACCATTCAGAGTAGAGCTAAAACTAATGATGATTTACATTACTGGTTAATGTATTCATTTTTTCAGTTCTTTGGTAAAGCATGTAGTCAAACAAATGCTGCTCACAAGCTCACAAAGCCCAGAGGTGTTTAAATTTGTACTTTGTCCAACAAATAGTCCTTAACAATATATTAATATATAACTGACAAATACTCCCATTTAAGCTGGAACCAGCCTGTTAGGCATGTTTTGCTTCATACACAATTCACACAATCCAAATTGTTGACAGGCAATTATGTCAAATAGCTAGTGGACTAATTGTGTCGGCACTTAGTTATTTATTGTACTGTAAATGTAGCATAAATTTACAAGTTGTCATGAATTAAGTATTTTTTGTAAATTTTCTCAGGAGTCTCCCTCCCAGGTGCATCTGTCTTACTTCCTACTGTCTCCTCTGTCTCTCTTTATCAGCCCACTGTTTACACCACAGCCACTCGTAATATAAACTTCCCACTCTGAATCACTTGCCTCTCCTGTCATCTGCCTCCAGCTCTGTTTCAGCACGGTGTCTTCTGACACACACCAAGACTATCCAAGTATCCCAGAGTATATATTTGTACCTTTTTGCCTTTCACATTTGTACACATTCAGCTTCATTCCAAGAGTGATCAGAACCATATTTCCCTCTTGGATTTCAGCCAACTGAATGAATCATCCAGGCCTCCAGAAATGCTGAACTGCACTGTAGAGTCTGGGTGGGATTAGGAGACCCCCCCTTCATTATTGGACCCCCTCCAATGAACCTCAATATACACACACATACACAATAATTTATTAGCTGCTTTACATTTTAAATCTTTCTTTTCGTCTCCATTAGAGCTGTAACAGGCCTTCTCTTTGTCTTCAGAATCTGTTGTCAGATCAAAGCCCTCCCTCCAGAACCCTAACCCTGCCGCGTTCCCCCTCTGTACCGAGAGCAATAACTTCTCTTCTTTCACATTTCCTTGTGGCTTTGGTGATCCTAGAGCAGTCTAAACTGTTTAGTCTTGGCAGCGGGTCCTAGCCTGACTTATGGGCCCCGGTGCCTGGCACAACTATGACTCCACACGTCTCTTTGCAACAGACTATCGAGCCAAAACCAATTGCGCAGTATCTCTGTGACTCTGTTATCTGATTCCCCTCCGCCACTCCCTGTGGTGACTGTGAGCAGCAGTGGTTCCTGAGTGGAATCTGGTGGTTTAATAAATTGAATGGATGGTTAGATTCACAGGAGAATGAGTGGGAGGGCTAATGGATGGAGGGGTAGGTTGGTATGTGTTAGGATTAATGGAATGATTCACTGATAGTTTATGAATGAGTGGGTTGTCGGGTCAGCGAATGGGGGTTTGGATAAATGCATTCATATGCATGAATTACAAAAGGAGCATATTCTTCTGCATGTTTTTCTGCTTCAAAAAGCCATTCAGAAAATCATTTTGGCTATATGTGTCTCTTCAACCCTGTCCCTGTTCTTATCTGTCCTTCAGAATGCCAGTGGAGACCCAGCAGTGAGTAGCACAGTCAACCCATTGACCACCAAGAGGTCAAAGGTTAAGACGGAAGCAGAGGGTCCACTGCCCATCTCACCGTCCTCTCAGGTAAGATAATGAAAAAATAGTGGACATAAGTAGAGAATCTGAAATCTGGAAAGAACAGAAAGTAAATGCAGCATTATATATCGAGAAGCTAGCTTCAAGCCCCGGACCGGCCGGATAAATCTGGGTGTGGAAAAGTGAACAAGCAGAACTTGCCACTTACCACCACTGAGGTGCCCTTGAACAAGGCACTTTAATCCCAACCACTCCGGGAGAGCTGCTCAGTGGTCAGCAGATCAGACTGTGGTTGAACGGTGTAAATGTGGTCAGGGTCGTCCTGCAAAAGAGAGGCTTCCTGAAGCCTTAAGAAAAATAAAATAAATTAGTTAAGGTTGCACCTCCCATTCCAAACAATTATTGGTGAAAAAAAAAAACTTTTTGGATCTGCAGTAACCTTAAAAATGTCCTAATCAACCGCAAAGATACTGTATATTTTTGCAACTTACCCATCTCTATCACAGCTTCGGCTGCTTACAGTAGGAAAACAGTCCCCTCTTTAAGTGCAGTTGCTAATTTGGCTCCAATTGATTATAGGGAATGAATAAAAATGCAGCTTTAATCAGTGACAAGCGTCGTCACGCATTGAGATCAAGCAACAACTCATTAGGATTAGGAAACAGATAAGATAAGAGAGATGCAAAACAGTTCAGAATGCTTCTTTAACATATTGACCACAGATAGTCTGTGTTTGCATGTTTTTATTTTGGTGATTTATACACTGCAATGAAAACATACATCTTTACTGTTTGTTAGTCCCCTTCTGACAAAGTGCTGTCCCCCTTCTCCAGGACCATGGTGGAGGGATCTTGGACTTGAGTGAGGATCTGGATAAGGACGAGTGCAAACAGGAGCCCGAGGCCATATACGAGACCAACTGCCACTGGGAGGGCTGTACCAAAGAGTATGACACCCAGGACCAGCTTGTTCATGTGAGTCACAGGCTTGGTGTTCGTATGGCTTTTATTAAGACTTACTTAATGACAGACTTTTACAGCCCATTGACTATAAAACCAATGTCCAATGTCAAGTCTGTTAGCAGACGTGTTCCATCTTGCTATGCTGGATGCTGTCGTTAACATTATTGGTTTAATTTGCTGTATTGACAGTAAATTCCAAACAATGCTATCAGAAGACTGCGTTTTGTTGTTTAGAAAGTGAAAAGTTCAAGCAACTCTTCTGCTACTCATTAAAGCCATGCTGAGTGAGTCCAGTCAGAAAGCTGTCCAGTAACTGATCCTTTCCTGTTGGGTTGACACGCGCAACGTTAATGAGCCTGCGGGTTCTCATCGTATTCAAGCCCAAGCCTTGCAGCTGTGCCCCCCCAACCTCCAGCCCTGTGACCCCTAACCCCTAACCTCTCACTCCCAGCAACACCCCCCAACCTCTGAAGCCCAGAGGGCCGGCCATAAATCCATCGTCATGCCAGAAGCTCTGGAACCTCATGCACCCCCCTTTTCCAGGCCAACTTGCTTTCCACTTTCCGACTGGCTGTCAGTCATCTCAGAGCAGTGGTAGAAGGGGCGTATGTCAGGTCCACAGGCCCTGAGACTGATGGGAGGTGGTGGTGAATGGGTTTGTATGGACTGTAACAAGTCAGGACCAGAGTTACCTTTAAGAACTTTTGCGCCAAATCCAGCTCCCTAGCCACAAACTCTGTGAGAGCTTGCCAGGATTAGTGAGTGGACTAGCAGAGGGTCGGTGGTTTGTTCTCAGATGTGGGTGGACAATGTGAGGCCAACACATTCTCTAATCCTCACAGGACCATGGGGTTTTTAAATGTCTCTGCTTTCTGTCAACTTTAGAAAAAACAACCAGAAATCCAGGGGTGCAATAATCATTTTTTCTTCCAAAACTCCTGACAGCATCTCCCTAAGCACAGTCAGGGTTTCACACAAGGTTCTCACAACATCAGCAAAAAAACTCACACCTGTGGGTTTTCTAGCTTCTGCTCAACCAAAATAATCCTGTTTCAAGAGCCCCCAAATTATGGATTCACAGCAGTGTGCAACCTGAAAATAGAGCCCTCTGCTTGTTTCCATTCCTCCTCCTTGACCCTAAATAGATCTCAGCAGAATCGTCAACCACTGAGCTTTTTCGCTGGTGGAGAAGTGGCCACATAAGTGGAGCATTGTGGGCCTGGATGTCCTCAGGAAATGAAGTGGTTCCTCTGGGTGTGTGGATATTTGCGTGTGGTGCACAGGATGAGAGGTTTTAAGTGTAACTGTTCTGAAACGTGTGTATGTGTGTGTGTGTGTGTGTGTGTGTGTGTGTGTACAGTATGTGTATGTGTTTGTCTGCAATGTAAGTCATTAGAGTTTGATATAAACCTGTTGTGTCTGAGGGTATAATTAAAGTAAACTTTGACACAATGTAGTAGAAGGAGTAACTGACTGCTTCCGTCTCCAGCAGTGCAAATTAACAAATCAAAAAATCATTAAACATGGAATATCTGCTGGAATAACACAAGATTTATAGTTTTGCAGTGAAGACATATGATTTAAATGAGAATAGTCTGAGATTTCACATTTAGGTTTGCTTTAGGTTTGTCTGAAACTACTAGACTAGCTAACAAAGATTTAAGTCTAAGCATCACACAGGAAACACTGCGCGTACCACACTGACTTCCTGAGCCTTCGAAAGTAAGGATGGAAGATAAATGCAAGTCCGTCACAAAATCCTCTTCCTGATGACTTTTACTGGGATCTGAGGAACTTCCTCTTTCTTGAGAAACTCACACACAGATAGAGAGACACTCATACACACAGACACACAGCCTGAAAAAACAGACAACGCTTTTATAGTTTCTGTCTCCTGTTGACAGACGCATAGTAACTGTCAGCCATAATGGATGGCAGTGTCACTCACAATGCGTGTGTGTGTGTGTGTGTGTGTGTGTGTGCAAGTACACATGGAGCCATGAAAGAGGGAGAATCTTCTGGTGGGAAAAAAAGACAAGAATTTGCTGACTCGTTTTTAGTAATACACACACACACGTGCGCGAACACACACACACACACACACACACACACATTTGGTGTCTAGTCTCCATTTGGACATTAGCCTGTCGTCTATATCCCAGACGCATGTTCTGATACATTTTGATGATTAACTTGAATGGAATTGTCTCCTCAGCACATCAACAACGACCACATCCACGGTGAGAAAAAGGAGTTTGTGTGTCGCTGGGAGGAGTGTTCACGGGAGCAGAAGCCCTTCAAGGCTCAGTACATGCTGGTGGTCCACATGAGGCGTCACACAGGAGAGAAGCCGCATAAATGCACAGTAAGAACCTTGTAACCCTGTAAAAGACTGTAGGGGACTGTTAGTAACTAGCTGCTTAACTTACTGACTAAGCATGGGATCATCTGACCTACTCACTTATTGTCTGTCTGACTGACTGACTGGCTACTGTATACCGGCATACTTCAGCAATTTAGTGTCAAATTAAAAAGCAGAGGCCAGAATAACCAGACTGTTGACAGTGTCAAAAACACTTGATCCTACATTTCCCATAATGCAACCAATAGCATCTTGTTTCCGAGCTTCCCTACCTAAATGTCCACGTCTTTCAAACTCCACTCCCCAGTTTGTAACGCAGGCTTTTTGTTGAAAATCTCAGAGGCCAGGCTGAGTAACCCTGATGACATCACAATTACATCATTTGGGTTATTTTCTCAGACTTGACAAAGCTCCTCCAGATACACAGTAGACATTACTGAGCCGACAACTGCTTTTATAGACTGAGTAGCACTCTGGCAGTAGAATGGTAAATTGATCTTCATGTGTAGAGACTGTGGAGTGGCAGTTGGCACAGACATGCTGTAGTCTCAAGCAAGTTACTGTGATTTGTGATTACTGTGCTGACTAATTTAGGTTTGGTAGGTGCCAGTCTTTGAGAAGTTACAGAAGCCTATGTGTAATACTGTATAAGCATGCAATATAACACGTTATGCAGAAATATCTTGGGACATGTTGCATGCAATATTATTTGAATATTTGGCTTAATCTGTGCTGCATTAGTGCTGGGTTTCCAAAGCCTTGAGTAAAATACCCGTGCATTTAAGGGTTAGCCAGGTTAACTACTGGAACTAGAACTTGGCTGTTGCTCAGTTGCTGACATTAGCAGCCGTACGGTTACACTAAAACTCCCAACCATTTGCCTGACGATGTTAAAAAAAAAAAGTTCACTGATTTTCTTTGTGCTGAGCAGCAGTGATATTTTCCATGTTGATAAATCATGAGGGTTTTATTGAAGCCTTCATTTGCTGTGTAAAGATCAAATTGAGGGCCTGTTTGCTTGGCTTCAAAGCTTGCTCACAGGCTCTTATGAATGCATTAAAACAGATGACTTGTGAAGGAGAGAGTGAAGAAAGCTGATTGACAGCGTGGGCGCGTAATTAAAGTCTGCAGACAAGCAGGGGGCCATGGGTGCTTATTAAGACCACGCTGTATATTCTCTGCACAAATCCCACGTGCATCTTCTCATAAAACTCTAACTCTCCTTTAGTCTCGTCTTTAAAGGGAGAATCTTTTGACTTTTATATCCAATTTTTGAGGTACTCTAATTTGATTCTCTTTTAATTTCAGAGCCAATAACATTCACAGTGACTGCTCAGAAGGAATACCAAATTATAGCTTGTACAGTACAAGTGAATACAAAGGCTAAACACAGACTTCTCCTTGTCTCAACAAAGCACACCAGACAAAGCACTCTGCCACACCTCACACTTAGATTGGATATTTCGCGTAATAGCCATTTTTACTTAGTGTAGCACTGCTTTGCTTTTGTGTGGCACGCCACAGTAGGTGGGCACGAGTCCAAGAGGAGATTACATATGAAAACTGAAACACAGAGCTTTTTTATGTTGTTGTTGCCCAGCTCTTTTCTCTACCCAGCTGCAGACAAAATAACACAGCACTCAGACAATGTGTCTCACTGTCTATCTGTCTCTGTGCAGTTTGAGGGCTGCTCAAAAGCTTACTCTCGCCTGGAGAACCTCAAGACCCACCTCAGGTCCCACACAGGGGAAAAGCCGTATGTGTGTGAACATGAAGGCTGCAACAAGGCCTTCTCCAATGCCTCAGACCGGGCCAAGCACCAGAACCGCACACACTCTAATGAGGTATAGTCATGCTCTGATCTGCCATTATTTTTTCTCAAAGGAGAACACAGAACATGTGATTTACAGAGCAGATACGTATCTTACAACAGACCAAAAAGCTGTTTCATTTCAAACTGACTGCTTTCCTCTTTGCAGAAACCATATGTGTGTAAGATCACAGGCTGTACAAAGCGCTACACAGACCCCAGCTCTCTCCGGAAGCATGTTAAGACAGTCCACGGACCCGAAGCCCACGTCACTAAGAAACAACGAAGCGACGCGCCTCCGAGACTGCAGCCACCCAAAGGCAACGGAGAGAATGAGACAAATTCCAAGCTCGGTGCAAGAGGCGTTGACGGCAGGATTGAGGCCAACAACACCTCTAGAGGAGTGGAAGACTGCCTACAAGTCAAATCTATCAAGACCGAGAACTCTATGGTGGGTCCTGATCACACAAACCTTTTTTATGGTTCATAAAAACTGTGTGTGCAGGAAATTCATTGTTTTTAAATTGAAATTATGGCATTTTGATTGACTGCATCTTGAAGGACTTTCTGCACTCCATATGATCTATTTTACCTGTTAATAAAAGGATGACATTGCATGCCTTTGGGTGTTTAGAAAACAACAAAGAGAACAGCACACTTATTTTCTTACTGTTTTCCACTTTACTAACATTGCTGTGAGGCTGAATATTTACTGCCAGTACTGCCTGCATCCTTCCTAACTCACCTCTCTGGTTGTTGCTTGAACTTGCTTCTCTCAAGTTCACCTTCTTAATGGACAGACTTCACTGAGGTGAGCGCTCAAACTGTCTCTGTGTCTTGTTCCAACTCAGCATGGGGGTTGTGCGAGTGTGTCCTCATGTTTCGTACTACATCGTTGCATTCTTGCCTGATGTATAATGTCCTTTTTGCATGATCATCCATTTTCACAAATTTAAAACATGCTCCTTTGTATATGGGATACAATATGCGTGTTCGGAGACACATCTACAACTGTGTTTTCCTGTCGACAAGATCACTAGCAGTAGCCCCTGCTGTCGGCGGATGATAAAAGTCATTGTCTCATTAATATTCAAAGGGTTGGACTGTTTTAGCATGTATGCTGAACAAATTGTGCCAGCATCTAGCTGTGATCGAGACTTTAGTCCATTTTAGGCCAGTTTGAATTACTGTCGCTGCTGTGCTGGTTTGTTGCTCACAGAACTCATCTATTATCCACTTGTTTTCTTGTTGTAAATAAATCAAACTCATCTATAATTAATGGGATTATGGAACTATAGGCCTACATTAGTTATTACAAAACCATTACAATCAGAATTTTTTAACTGTGGAAATGATTTAATATTGAAGAATATAGAAAGGAGTTCTCTGAACTTGGCATGTGACTACATGTTTTATTAATTTATTTTATTATTTCCTGTTGTTTTTTTACCATCTAAATAGCTAATTGTTATCTGGCAGAATATTTATTCACTAGTGGAACAGTGAACAATGTACTACTATCATTTATGATAAAGCTTCTATAGTTTGATTCATTAGACTTACATCAAGTTCCTCTCCGCTCTTCTCCTCCAGACGTATCACTCCAGTCCTGGCGGCCACTCGTCATGTAGCAGTGAGCCGTCACCTCTAAGCAGCGCCAACAACAACGACAGTGGGGTGGAGATGGCCATGCACAGCGGGGGCAGCTTCGGGGACTTAAGTGCACAGGATGAGTGCCCCATGGTTGACTCCACTGTTCCTGCTGGAGGACAGCAGGCTGGGATGGGGCTTCAGTTGAGGAAAGCAGTGGGGCATGGTGGCGCGGTCACCATCAAGCTGGAGAACATCAAGAAGGAAAGGCTAAAGACAGTGAGGGACTCCTGCCCCTGGGTCAACTCTGCACCACAGCCACTGCAGGGCCAACGCAACAGCATGAAGCTGCCTCCCATTCCTGCAGTCGGTAAGTGTTGAGGGTTGAGCTTCTGTTTGATGTCTTAACTGTGTGTAAGAGGGCTGAATGCATTAAGTCTTAGAAGAGTGAGTCCAATAGCAAAAACATCCATGTACACTACAGTGTGTAAATAAAAAAAATGTAAATGTAAAAATGTCCCTTGTATCTGCCAGGTTCCCTGCTGGAGAGCTCCAACATGACTAACTTAAGTGGTTCGTATCCTGGCCAGCGCATGGGTGACCTGTCTTCATGTGAAGTAACATTGCTGAACCAGCTGAATGAGCGCCGTGACAGCACCACCAGCACCATCAGCTCAGCTTACACCTTGAGTCGGCGCTCCTCCGGTATTTCACCTTGCTATTCCAGCCGCCGCTCCAGTGAGGCGTCCCAGTTTGGTGCTAACCGCCATAACAATATCAGTTCAGCTGACTCCTATGACCCAATCTCCACGGATCTGTCTCGCCGCTCTAGCGAGGCCAGCCATTGTGGAGGTGGTGGTGGAGTCAGTGGAGGAGGAGCTCTGTCAGGCCTCCTTAGTCTGACACCAGCTCAGCATTATCGGCTCAAGGCAAAGTACGCTGCTGCCATTGGTGGAGCTCCACCTACTCCTCTCCCCAATATGGATCGAATGAGCCTGAGGACCCGCATGGCACTCTACAGTGACTCCCAGGAAGGCTCGTCACACCCATTCCATCAGCCACCCTCTGGAACTGTGCCTCGGCGATGCAGTGATATTGGATATGGCACACAGAGCATGATGCCCCATGAGGTACCCACCAACCTTCCACGCCGTGCCAGTGACCCAGTGCGTCGTCCCGCATTGGACCCTCTCTCCTTTCCTAGAGTCCAGCGCTATAACAGCATGAACAGCATGAACCCCATGAATGGTCAATCAGCTGAACGCCACCAGGCACTGGCTATGCAGGGCTACACTCGTTCTGATGGCAGCCTGCAACGTTACCCATTCGCCCCCCGACCGCCGAGCATTTCTGAGAATGTAGCCATGGAGAATATGGCAGTAGATGGGATGATGATTGGGGGGGGGCAGAGTGGGGAGGATGATATGGTG
Organism: Lepomis gibbosus; assembly: GCA_029875015.1. Classification (NCBI taxonomy): domain Eukaryota; kingdom Metazoa; phylum Chordata; class Actinopteri; order Centrarchiformes; family Centrarchidae; genus Lepomis; species Lepomis gibbosus. The sequence continues at coordinate 6,383 of JAPMOB010222892.1, read as the reverse complement.
CTTCCAGATGATGTGGTGCAGTACCTTAGGACCCAGAATTCTGGCCCCTCAGGTCACAACTCGGGGCGAGTGGATTACCATTCCAACAATCAGACTCAGGGCTACCAGACAGGCATGGCCCCACCAGCATCATTTTATTCACAGAGGAGGATGGCCATGGTGGATGCCACCAATACTCAGTCTGGTCAGGACATGCAATCCTGCCACATGGGTCCTGGTGGCTCCCAGCAGCCCTTCTCAGCACCTTCGGACAACATGAACAAGAATAACATGCCGGTGCAATGGAACGAGGTGAGCTCAGGGACTGTGGACACCACAACCAAGCTCTCAAAACAACAGCAACATCCCCTCAGGGGGAACCTTGCTGTTGTTCAACAGAGGCACAATTTTGGTTCCTTCCCGGGACAAGGACAAGGCCTGGGCAGCAACCAGCAGGTAGTGCCTATGAGTCAGAATATGTCTATGCAGGGGTATGTGAACCACAACAGCCAGAGACTGATGAACATCTCCCACCAGCAGCATCAGCAACAAAGGCAATGCAACAATGTGAACTTGAGTCCTCAGCAAGGATTCGGCCAAGAGGTAGTCTTAAATTCCATATCTGGGAGCACTAGCATGAGACCTACACGGAACAGTATGGCAGATACAGAACTGCAAAGTTACGGAGCAAGGATACAAACTGATGAGTATTCTCAGGTGAACCAAGTGGATCAGCAGCAAAATTACGGTGTTCTGTCCCAGCACCACCACAATATCCATAATGAAGGCAGAGGAATGTTACAACCCAGGCCTCCCACTGAACCCAAGTCTGTTTCCAGACAACACAATGGGTCTAACATGATGCAACTGAACCGAATACCCAAGTCATCTGATTTGAGCCCCAGTCGCGGTACTGACACCTCAGAGGCAAGCCCAAAGAGGCCCAGTGGGTCAGCAGCCCACAACAGTAACACTGAAAATCCAAACTCTGCTGTTTTCTACACAGGTCAGATTCATATGTTTGAACCAACTTCTGTCAGCTTTGATGCCCCCATGTCCCCCTGTGCCAGCCAGGCTTCTGCCAGCAACACCACTGCTGCAGCCAACATGGCATCACCAGGAGTCAACCAGGTCTCCAGCAGTACGGTGGATTCTTCGACTGGTGGATCTGGTGGCACAGAGCATGCCCAGATCGACTTTGACACCATGCTAGATGATGGGGACCACTCCAGCCTAATGTCAGGCACTCTGAGTCCTGGGCTTCTGCAGAGCCTCTCCCAGAATTCCTCACGTCTCACCACCCCCCGCAACTCTGTCACCCTTGCATCTGTACCGGCAGGGATTGGCAACATGGCCATCGGTGACATGAGCTCTATGCTCACAGCCTTGGCTGAAGAAAGCAAGTTTCTGAACATGATAAGCTGAGAGCAATCAAACACCTCATCATCCATACAGTCTTAACCATTTCTACATCAGGAAAATATGGACTACACAAGAAAGCACTGATTGAACAATGCAAAACTGGGTATTTCATAATTTCCTCCCTCATTGTCCATAGTAATATGCTTATCTTGTAATATTTGCTTCTGAATATGTTACATTGAAAATGTAAGAGTAAGTATAGCTAGGGTTTTAAGAACAATTTTCTGTCATTATTTGTTAAAAAGCCATACATTTTACTTACAAATATATGATAGCCCAGGGTATATAAATGTATCTTCAAACAATTGCCATTCAGTATTTGCTGGTATATTAGCCCTTTACAAAGTGGTGCACTAAAAACAGTTCACATTGTAGCTTGCTGAGGACATCAAGGTTGATTGTCTGGAAACGCTGTTTCCAGGAAATAGACATGGTATGTAGATAACAGATAATATTTTCTCATGAAGACCTTAATGTGTATATATTATACTGTATGGTACTTGCTTTAAGTTATGCTATACACTTTTGATGTTGAAACTAGGGCTGTCAAAGGTTTCGTTCAAAAAGAACAATGGGTGAATCTTTTGTTAATGATTAGTTAAGTTTTGGGGGTTTTTTTCTTTGTGCTAATGTGGATTCCAAAAAATATTTTCACAAGACTAAGCTACATGTATGTGGTACATACAATTGGCAAAATAAGTGAAGAGACTAGTGTTGCTAACCTGGAACACATACCGTAAAAAACAAGACTCAGAAGGACAGACATAGCAATGTATGTATTTTTTCAGGCAAATTATAACAGAACTACATTGTCTTTACCTTTTCCCTTTACCGCCAAACATGCATGTTCCTAAAGCACTGATGTTAATGAACATAGTCCGAGCCCAACAACAAGCCATGCATGTAGAAATTGATACATGCCCATTAACTGCTATTGCAGTTTACATAATATATGCACTTAATTCAACTGTCTTGCAGCATTAGGAATAAGTAGAGAAATGCTATTGTAGTAAGTCATTGTATTGCTGGGTTTCAGTGACACATAGATATTTGAATAAAGGTAAATTGTGATTCAGAGAAAATTTTGCTTACACTAAATGTAGCGAAACCGTATGTTTTTTTCTGAAATTTTATGAAATTCAATGTGCAAATAAGACTTTTCAACCAGAAGTTTGTAACTTATTGGCATTTATAAAATAAAAAAAATTGACAGCCCTAGTTTAAACATGTGGTGGTACAACATTATGATCCACAGATATTAAGTGCTTTTTGATCATGGTCTGAACTATTTGGGATGGCACTGTAAGATAAGGTTTCCTTCTCTGCCCTCAGGATCAGAGGCATTAACTCTCCATGGTCCCATCTCACAAGGGTAAATGATTGAAAAGGACAAGGATATGCCTCTGTGTTAGTCTATCAGGGCACATGAACCCCTGTGTCTGATGAGGAGCATTCTCTAAAAGAATATACAAGTACCTCTGTGTGTTCTCAGCAGAGATCCAATCCTAATTACCACATTCATACAACCCCCCTTCGCTGCACCCCATGCCTCCCCTGGGTTCTGGATGAACTGCGGCGAGTCCAGGATGGGACACAGACTTTGATAATGAAATCCTGTTTTGGATAGGATTGCTGAAATAGCCCTGCAAATTCCTCAGTTTTATCATGTTTGCTGAATTTCTAAGTAGCCTTTAAAATGTTTGTGTGTATGCTACCATTCACTTTTACTATGCTCAGTGTGTGTGTGGGTTTGTGTGAGTGTGTGTATATAGCTTTTGTACATTTCAAATAAACTATCTCCTTTTTTTCTGTTTAAATCCCTGTGTTGTGTCTTCTTTGATATAACATGGTCTGTGGTCCCTGGAGGCCACATGAAAGTAGGGCCAGTATGCTAGAAGTTAAATCACATTTGGCATGTTCTCAGACTGCTGTCGAGTACTGCTCTGAGGGCAATCACCAGTGTACTCACTATAACTAGCAGCCATACGTATGAGGGGTGCACACACAAAAAGAGGATTCTCAAGACAGGAATTAATGTAAACAGCCTTGATTTGAATAGTACTTAACATAGCACATATTCTTACACAGTAGGCAAAAATAACATGTAAAAAATGCACGGACCAAACCATATGAAAGAAGCATGAAGCATAACTATTTTTCATGCTCTGTGGAGGGCAAACATTAGTGTCAAATCATTACTGTCCATGAAAACAGGTATTAGTTGCAGTTAACCTCTTTACCTTCATGTGTGATCAGTAACTGGGTATGAAAGGAATTTTTAAACATGGTTTGGCATAATTATACATCTCTAAACTGATTTTTTTGGGCTACTTTGGGGCAGCAGAAACAAGCTGTGAACACAGCATTGACTTATAGCCTTATAAGTTGATATGGCAAACTTGTTAGCTAGCAGCTGCTTATTTACATGTCCAGGAGTTAACATTATCTGGTCAAATATTCACTTTTTTTTGTCTCTACCAACTCCTACTGGTAAATGATCCACTATGTTCACCAGCTAGTTGCAAAGTGTGTCTGTCTGTTGAGCAGGTAGTGTTCAGTGGGTTTATTTCTGGTTTTTTTTTTGTTTTTTTTTTGGTTAAAACAGCTGCCTGCTGCAGCCGAAAAATGAGGCTATAAGTGAACTAAAACAGTAAAGGTGCGGTCCAGACAGCTAAGCTATGAGCTGGAACTCATTAAAGCTCTGTAAAGCTGAGGGGAGCAGCAGATTCAGGTGATACTTCTCTGTAGGTTCATCACAAGCCATGCCTTTCACACTGTCACCTGTTCTCAGGAAATGGGTTTATTTTCTTATCTGCGGGAGAGTTAGACTTTCAGGGACTTATATATGAAGCTACATGGTTAGCTGTATATGAAACAGCTAACCATGTTCTGTTCATAGATGTAATAAATATGCCTTACCAGCTACTTTAAAGCTCACTGATTAAGAGTTAAAACAAGTTGTGGTTTTACAGGGGGAAATGGGTGCTGGATTTCTTGGCAGGGTGCAGTCAAAACCACAAAACCACAACCTGTCATTTTTACACTTCCATTTTAGCTTCACATTTAACAGACAGGTCTGAGAGTGGTATTGATCTTCTCCTATTAGTCTCTGCAAGAAAGTGATTTAGCACATTTTCCAAAATGTCTATACTTTATAAAGGTGTATAATAACTGTCAAACCATGTGCAACAACTGCTGTGGTGACAGTAATTATAAACAGAGGTTTAAATTGTATTATTTACATTATGATGACAAGTCCTTGGAACAATTCTGTGGCTGGTTTTCAGTGATCTCTTTTGTGTCACTATCTGAACCTTTATATATCTGAAGTTTTACTCTATCTAGTGTGTATTTCATTTAGTTCCCAGTGTTCATAACTTTGAATCAGCTACAGCATCACAGATGCAGTGCCCTGTCATCCTTTTCCTTTTTGTTTAAAATACCACCAATGTATCTATACTACATGTTTATCTTCTTTTCGACTTCTTTCTAAAATTTTGATGTTACTGTCAATAAAATTAAGCATCTTATTTTCTTGCTCATATTTATTTGTTTATTTCAGGTTTAATTGGCAGGTGCTCAAACATGTATATGCCTATATATAGGCATCTTGAACATAGGTGGGACAATGAGACAAGTTGCCAAACAAACCCCCCTTTTAACCTTTTTATCCAAACCACTTTAGAGGAGAATAAAATAGTGTGATTTTAAAAGGATTCCTCAAAGTCTGTTGTAAAAATCTATTCATGTCTCGTTTCAGATTTTATTGCTCAGTCGTAAAAACCCCCACCTTTTACTCACATTGCTTTAACATCAATATAACACCATAACTGACGAGATGTCAAATTATACCACATTATTTTTTGCACACTGCTTTGTCTTGTCAGGTTACTTTAGATTGATCTATGATAACTTCAGTGCATATTCCTTAATAACAAAGGAGTAAAGGTTTGCTTTGATGCCCTGTCTTTCCTCTGCATTCATCTGTGTATCCTTCTTGGTGCTCATAATGAAAAGATAATGTGTTACTTTCCATAGTTGGGCTTTTTATCCATGATTCTTCACTATGCATACGAGAGCAAAAGAAGAAGTAAAAAAAAAAACTCTGCTCCGTCTGAAAACCCAGGTGAAAAAGGATACTCTATACACACAAAACGCATACAGAGCAGTTTCTAAAGTTAGATGGCATGTCGTCCAAAATTAACCGTGGCAGGCCGGCCCTGAAGAAATGGGTCTGGGAGTACCACAAAACAGGGAAGAAGAGAGAAAAGGCGGTGCAAGCAAAGGGAGGGGAGGAAAAATCAGGAGAGAAAGAGAGAGCTACTGTAGAGTTGAAAAGAGCTAGTAAGAGGTGGGAGGCAGGAGGATGACTATAAGGCAAGAGGATATGGGTTTAAGGAAAGATGCAGAGTGCTAAAAGAAAGTGAACAAATCATTTTTTGACAGCAAATTCAGCTGGGGACTGGTTAGAAGTGGGGCCCACTGATTGCTTTTGCCACTGGAATTCCTTATTCTCTTAGAGAGAGGATGGGAGAAAAACAGCCCCAGGGTAAGGAGGCTCACCAGAGAGGAGAACAAGAGGTTAGTGAGGCAGATATGGATGATTAGACAAAGCACACAGATGAGGAAAGATGGTGCTCTCTGAAGCACACAGCTTCATACCAACAGGGCACAGACATACAGTACAGAGCATGTGAAAAAGTAAAGGAATCAACCTTCAAACAACCTTTTCTCTGCAATGAAGAGAGTGTGAGATGTGAACTGTTGGAGATACCTGATCTTAAAGGTTGCATGAAGCATTTAAAGTGGTGGTATTATGTTTTTTCCCTCTCCTTTATTGAGTTATATATCTTTTTTGTGCATGTAACAGGTTTGCATAGTGAAAAAGCCCAAAGTCCGGCTCAAAGGGAGTTTCCATCTCCCACAGAAAGCTGTGCTCAGAACCGCTTGAAAACAGCTCGTTTGTAGTCCAGCCCTTCACT
>JAPMOB010222890.1:0-12826 GCA_029875015.1 Lepomis gibbosus | reverse complement strand
CTAGTGGTCTAGCTGACTAACCTTCAATTCTGTCCTACAACAAATATCAAGCAGTAAATCACTGAAAATTTATTTCTATAGGTTAAAAAAAAAATGCAACTGGTCGACCAATGAGAATGTTAGTCGACCAAGACGGCATCGACCAATTAGTCGACTAAACGACTAAAGTTGACAGCCCTAATGTTCTCCTTGTTAGTTGCCACTTCGTCTTTATCTCAAGCCTCCCAGATTTCTCTCTTTCACTAAGTGTTTGGACTGCTCATCTAATTCAGCTGAAGGGCAGCGCTCATACACTCAAGGGCGATTAGAGAGTCTGACCCAGAGAAACAGATAACGAAAGCGTTTAAAGCTAGCGAATAATTGTGAAGTCTACGACAAAAAGACTTTCTTAGCCTTGAGCCACAATGGAAACTCCTTTCTCACAGTAAAGAAGTACGCATAAGACAAAACAATCTCACGGATGTTCATTATCAATCCAAATCCTGGTACGCTCAGTGGAAATTCTAACATAAAATGAGCATAAGTACATAAGACTATGACATATTGGATTATTAAAGCACATTAGGCAAAAACTATTTCCCATTACACTCTTTACTGAGTGCACTCTTCTAGTTGACATCAATATTATTTCTGGAAATGCTGCTTCCATTTGACTTGCCCTGACACAGCCACACTGAAGTCAGAGACCACTTGAGGACAGAAACTCTCTCCCTCTGGACTGGCTGTGGCTGGCCAGAGTCACAGGACGACATGGATCCAGATTAATAAAAGGGCACACACATGAGTGTCCACTGAATAAGAGCAGTGAGTCCGATGAAAGCCCACACAGTCACATGCCCAGAAGTTTCACCCTTGACTCCTGCAGTTGCAGCTCTACTAAACCCGCCAACAGCAGCAGTGGGAGTGTAATAATATGCTTTTGTCTGTTCCCATTCACAGCAGACACACAGGCTGCAATATGTCCAAATGTTACTGTAATGCAAAGCCGGTTTAAAATATCAGTCACTTTTGTTTCTGTCTCACTGCTCTCACCAACTTCATTTCCTGCAGCACCAGAAATCAAGTTGACACAAACACAATCCAAATGAAAGCTAATTTTACTTGAATATTTAAATATGAAAGAATTTGCTAACAGGTTAGCACTTTTATACAGTGATCAATGTGTCAACATTGTGTTTAGAGTTTGTTTTGCTGCCCTCAATTGGGCCCAAAAAGAAATCAATCAATGTAGCTTTCCAAGAACACGCCACCAAGTTAGCATTAGACTCCTGTATAGACTCATAGAACACTGTCAGACTGACAAATTGCTTTTTTTAAGGATCAGAATTGATGGAAAAGAAACAGCAATGCCGTTTAACCTTTTTCCACATTCTTCCTCCTGGCGCCTACAGGAGATTTGGGTGTGTTATGCAAGTAGTGGTTAATGTAGGCTGGAGACTCTGGTTACAAGCAGAAATAAGGAGTGGACTACGGAGATCTGGTAAAAACTCCACACCCTCAGATTGTTTACATTTACAAACTTCTAGTCTTCAGCCTCAGCTTACCTCAAGTGACATCCCCTGAGGATATTTATCAGACTGCTCACAGCTCCCTCTGGAGACACTAAAACCTTTATAAAACATTGTTATATATGCTGTAGTACTCTCCAGCTCCTGGAAACAGACTTTGATGTGAAAAATCAGTGAAGTTTCCCTTTAAGTCCAAAATTAGAGGCTTTCCTCAGCTATTTAAATATAAATCTCAGTGATGTGCAGTTACATTTTTATTTACTGAGAAAACAAGATGTCCAAAAGCACAAGGACAATTAAATGATTCTCCCTGCCATTGCTAAGTTCACAATGTGTCGGATTTACTGTAAATACTGTAGATGCTGCAACGCCGGACAAGCTCTAACTCTGTCTATTACAGAAATATTATCTGGAAATTAGATTAAGGAGATAAACAACTAAAGATAGGGATCAAAAGGGCAAAACTAAAACCTGCCAAAACAACAGAGCAGCCAAATATCAGTTCACTTACTGACACATGGCAAATAAAAAGCAAAACCTGAGTGGAGAACCTAACAAAGTTAGATGCTTCCATACAGAACACAAGGGCTCACTGAGTGGTTTGATGTGAATCAGATGCTATGGTCTTCACCAAGGAACGTAACGTGCAGTTTGGCACGCCTGTCATGAACAAACCACTAAAAAAGAACAGAAAACACATCACTTCCTATGCCACACTAGAGCCCTCGTGGGAAAGAAACAGAAAAGGGCTGTAAATGAGGATTCATCTGTAAAGAATTCAGCTCTGCCTTCATGACAAAGTTGCAGATGAAGACTCCCCCATGTTTCTAGCCTGGGGTGTAAAAACAGAAACAATACAAATTCTTGTGCTACTTCTGCAGGATGCACAAGGGCGGGTTGACAGCACAGGATGTTTGCATCCTGACGCTCAAATCATCAAGTGAAAAGAGACGACATTAACCAGCTTTCTACTAAATACACAAGCTGGATGATATACAATATATACAGTATATTAATTTGTCAACCATCAGAGATTTTGCTATACCGTGTAATATCTAAATGTAACAGTACATTAAGTCCCTTAATTTGTCAGCTGAAGGGCTGACAGAGGGATGCCTTCAGTTTGCCTGTTTTGTCCAACCAACAGTCACACTTGAGAAGCTGGATCCAGATCATATTGGGTATTTTTGCTTTAAAAGGTGACTGAAATGAATCATCGCTTATCAAAATAGCTGTTAATTCATTTTCTTTTGATCGATTATTCAGCGAGTACACGAATGGGTCTAGTACTAGTCAGGCATTTTTATTTTGGGATTAGCCCCAAAAGCCTCTCCTGTCTGCTTATTGTATCTATAAGTCTGATACATGATGAGATCAATATTTTAACGCAGCTTATGATCACAACATGAACCTGTGGCACAACTGATGCAACAGGCTACCACTGTGATTTGTAACATACCTGCCTGTTGACAAGGGATACAGGGTTTCTTAAAGGGTTAAAAGGCTTTATTGTAGTGGCATAATGGCAAACGGGCACACACTTGGTCCATCTCCTTTATCCTGACTCTGTTTCCTAGAGATCCCTGACATGTACTTTACGCTTTTATGTGTTTTTTTCTAATAATTTGAACAGTATTTCGACCTTGTATGGACTCTGGTATTTAGCTGATTGTCTGATCTGTAGAGAAAAGGTATTTTAACCCTTATGGAGGCAATAGGAAGAATTTCAGTCTTGATCAATCTCTTGATATCATCAAAAAAACCTCTCACATGCAGACTTCATTTGCTATAGAAGATACACTTCTCCAAATACCCAGTTTCACCTTGATGACAGGAAGTGAAATGCCTTGTTGACAGTGTGTGTGTGCAGTGAGAGAATCTTCGCTCATGAACTAACACGTCCTGGTGGAGGGTTTTGTCGGTCTGTGCCGCGGTGAAATGTTCGCACTCACCTTGAACACATCTCCATAGGTGCCGCACCCAATCCGGTGAATTAACTCGTAGTCCTCTAAAGGGTCCAGGAATGACACCCCGATCCTGTCCATGTTTGGAGACACCTCTGGGTGCTGTGGGTGAGCCTGGCGGGCTTTCTACTCACACATGCCAGCTACTCTTGTCGGAGGAGACAGCAGCGCAGATGAACACACTGGCGGAGCGGTTAATGGGAACTAATTGGAGCTGACTAATTGCTGCTGTATCGATCCGGCTGTCTGACAGGACTGACACGTTCACACAAACCGACCCACACACACACACACACAACTCTGCGTACGCTACAAGCGTCTGTGTGCAAATGGTCCCGAGTGGAGCTGGAGTCAAATCACGCATGAGCAAAGACATCCCACACTGTAAAAAATTTCAAGATAAGTCATTCACGTCTGTGTTGAACTGATGAGTTTTGATCCCGTGTCGAGCTTCAAGTGGATGCTTGTTCCCGATAAAACATACAAAACTTACTTAGGAAGTAAACGTGCGAATTTGGTGAATTTGCTCATAATTTGGATTTAAGAAGCCAAACTTAATTTACTAGTCAATCTCATGAAACTGACTCTTATAGGCTGTCTTAACTTACTGAGTCAAAATTATGGCTGATTTCTGAATCATATTGACTTAAAACATCACAGTTTGGACTATCATCTAACAATATGGACTATGGTGATACTTTTAACCAAAAACTAGGTCAAGGTTTCAGTTTGTCCAGTACTTTTGTTTAGGACCAAATATCTGCCTTATAGCTGTAGTCTCCTTTGTATTTAGGGCTAATTAGCAAATATTAGCATGCTAACACCTTACACTAAGATGATGAACATAGTAAACATTATTTTAGGATAAAAGGTGAAAGTTATTACTTATTTTAGTAACAGTATCACATCATTTTATGTACAAACTCAACATTCTAAACTAAACAATTGACAAGCTGTTGACCTTTCGACTTACTGTAGCTTATGTAGGCAATTTTGACTATATCACATCATTGACTGGTTATTCATAATATTGATTACGTCAAAAGTCTGCTGCATTTTATAACTCTCGACTTTAAAGTATGAATTCTATCACAATTATGACTTAAAAAGTCAGAATTTTAGGTTAGTCAAAAATATTGACTTGTCCTCATTTTCATGTCAATATTTTTTTAGTGTATTGTGTGTTGGTATACAAGTGTCTTGAGTGCATATTGATTTATTCCAGAATAAAACCAATTGTAGCTGCACTGCTATTCACATTTGACCCTTCAGAGCCTGCTGTCACCGATCCCTGCTCAGCCTGCAGTCTCACTAATATCACCTGTGCTGGAAGTTACATGCCATAGATGCCAACGTTTCAATTTTGTTTCTCTGCATGTTTGCCAACTGAATGCACTAATTTGTGCTCTAATTTCCCAAGAACCTTGTTACAGATTGGCTTATATTTGCTTCTGTGAGATCATATAAAGCAGTCCTCCTCCTCTGGAGATGTGACCCCTTGTTTTACTGCTAGAACATGGCATACCTCCTACTGCAGTACGCACTTAAACACCATGTTTTACAGTGTACACAGCCTCTCACAGCTCATACGTGCCCTTATATGTGTAATGGACATCATCAGACCGCATTGCAATCTATTTTCATCAGGTCTTTATTACTTGCAGATACAAAAACATGAACAAAACCACAAGTCATCAAGCAAATAGGATGTAGCAGTGCCACCTAATGTGGCTCTGTCTCAACAGTGCATGGTCTTCTCTTATCAATTAGAAATAGTCCTAGCTCAGCTAATCTCAAAACTAAAGGCCACCTACTTTACAAAAGAACAAAGGCAAAATAAGGCAACACAGAGCTAGCAAGAAAGAAGCTGTCGATAGAGCAGAAGTGGACAATGTTACACAGTAACTATCCTAAAGTAATCACTTCCAAGGCTTCAGTTATGAACAGTTCCAAATGGTATAACTTGATATTTACACATCTGAAGTTGTGTTCTGGTCATCCTCGTTACTTTGGCTTCAAACATCCACATGTAAGTCAATGAGAAGTTAATAGTCAGTGTGCAATTGGCTGCCAATTAATACACAAACTAATGATGAGTGAGTGCTTACAATCTATCAAACCGGGCAGTTTGCCAGAAAATCATTTTTTAATTAAATAAAAAGAGAATGAAATGTTCACTCCTTCAGTTCAAACCTGATATGTGATGCCTAACTCACTTGTGCTAGTAAAATATATTGCTAGAAACTATGAGGATATTGACTGAACTAGACCTCTGGATGAAAACACTGGTAAAAAGTTTCACAAACAAAAGCGAGGTTAATCGTCTGTCCGTGCTGCTGTTCACAGTATGTCCTACAGAGTCGCAATGACTCCTACAACAATCAACATGTCTACAGCGACTTGCGTTGTCGCTTCATGAAGGACATGGAGTAATCCCCGGCTGGTGTGCTCTTCTGTCTCTTCATCTGGACCTGGGACTGGGCAGTCAGCTGCAGCTTGATGGCACTGGAGTTCACCTTGGCTGCACACAGCAGCTCCTTCATCCCCTTCATCTTCTCACTTTGAAAAACAACCACAGGACCAGCTGGGGAGGGAGACGCCTGATGCTGGGATGAGGGTGAAGATGCTGGGCTGGGGGACTTAGGTTTTCCTTCAACGTCTACGCCCCGCAGACCCTGGGAGGAGCGACGGCGCCCCCCTCCCTCTCCCACCTTCTTGGGCTGGGTTGCTGCTGCTGCTGCTGCTGCTGCTGTTGCTAGCTGGGAGGGTGGGGAGGAAGGAGCAGCAGGAGGTGGAGAGTTCTGCTCCTCCAGCCTGGACTCTCTCCTGGGGCCTCTTCTGCGCCCCTCTCGGGGGTCATCGCTGGACTGGTCATCATCATCTTGGGACTCTGGCTCTTTGGTGATGATTGACACCTTCTGACGCACCTTTGGAATCAGGCCACAAACCAATTTTTAGCTAGAAAACATCAACACACACGTCAGTCCCTCTCAAAGGCAGAGGTAGGCAGGGTTTCTCACCTGAGCATCAAAGCGGCTCAAAGACTGGACCAGGTAGGTGGCCCAGCCCACATGAAGGACCGGAGTGGGGCTGCCCTCCTCCCATTTGCAGATGCCATCATAGAAACGCAGCAGGTGGGCAAAGCATTCTGAGTCCTGGAGTGCTGAGAAGGCTGCTGCCTGCTTAGGTTGATCCTGAAAGAAGGAAGGGGAAGGTGTTTACATTACATTGATTTTATCAGTCACTGCTATCAAAAACTCATCTTAATGCAGGTGTAAATGCACAGAGTGAAGTGGCTGACAAACATTCTTGAGGAGCCACATGGAGTCAGGTGGGGAGTCGCCGACTTCGTTTTAACTTAAGCATTTATTCATGTATACTCCGATTGACTTTCCAACAACGAAAATAATAAAAAAGACCAACATGTAACTTATATAAATAATGTGAAGGCGCTGCAGTCAGAAAACTGTTGGCTCTCCACCATCTAACTCATCCGCAGGCCCTCCCTAGTCTACTTAAGGGCAACCTAGACACCCAGGATGAAGGAGCAGGTCAAGAAGTAATGTAAAAATTTTCTCCAAATTAATGAATCACAATATCAAAAATTAACTCAAAACATCCATTTTTTTATTTGAATTAAAGAACTCTTAAGTATGGCTCCAACACAGAGTGTATTGTAACCAGAATGTTAATGTTGCCCAGACCACATCTGGATCACAATGTGATCATGACAGGTTCAAGTATTCATGCACTCCTTTTCTTAAAACAAAGTTTTGTTATCCTTCATGGTTTTGTATAACTTGGTACAAACCAAGCTGGGCCACATTCTACAATCCCGTCACTAAGTGGCATGGGATGTGCACGGCCCAGGACCAGAGGGCTCTGCAGCAGGTGATTCAAACTGCTCAGAAGATCATTGGTACCCATCTCCTGAGCATCAGTGATATCGGTGACGTGAGGTGCCTGCAGAGCCCAAAGGATACTAAAGGACAGTACCCACCCAGCCACAGCCTGTTCACCCTGCTGCATTCTGGGAAGAGATATAGAAGTTTCTGCTGTCACACCACCAGACTGCAGAGCAGCCTTTCCCCCAAGCTGTCAGACTCTTAAACTCTAATTCATCATCAGCACTGCTCCACTGATGATAGTTTATTTCTGTTCACCATTTTTATAATTGTTTCTCCTTAAATGTATATTGTCTGCTATGTGGCAGAAGGGAGTATAGTGAAACTCAATTTCACTATATAACCTGTTATATAGTGGATGGCCCGGGAACAGTAAAAATGTAACAGTTGCTCTGTCTACATCAGAAGTCGGCTGCCTCGCTGCCTACACTGTCTCCAAAGGCAACATTGAAACTATTGAACGAGGCGAGCGTGTAGGAAGGGCAATCTGACTGGCAGAGTGACAAGCGGGCACGATCCCGTGCTCGTCGGCCCCGGCCGCCAGAATTGGATTGTGTTGAACTCCATAGTGCATCAGTGGACAAGAGAGGGATCCTTGCTGTTTGTGAGTAGGTGGTACCTACTATGAACTTCGCTGCTTTCTCTCAGTCATAAATAAAATGAATGATTTTACAGCTGGAGCACCACTCGTCAAGGCCGGTCCGTAGCTACACTAAACACTAGACCTACTCACAGGCATATAGTTAGTGTACTCAACTGAACTTAACTCACTTGTAAACTTACTTTAGTTAGTGACTCTTTCAATCATTTCTAGAAGATATATTTAAATGTTTTCTATATCATATTAAAAAAAAACAGATGTACCGGCAGGGTTACAGTAGTGCACAGAAGCCATTGCCATGGTTACTACCAACAGAGCGCCTGACGTTTACTTCCGGAGCGCTTGTCTGTCTGTCTGTTCACGTGAGGAGAACACTGTGACCCCACGGATCCAAGAGAGTAAAAAGGCCTGAACATGGCTCTTGATGTTGGCTTTATATTTCAGCCGCAGAGTTTACGGCTTGGTTATAAGATGTCCAGACAGACATGTTAATTACCAGGTGGAGAGGTCTTAGTCTCAGGTTTATTTATTCCCATTGACAACCAAAAAATAAACAAACTGTAAATCAAATGAGCGGATCTGAAATTTTAGTCTGCTGTACTGCAGCCCTTCCCTAGTTGGGAACACTCACCTTGTCAGCTCCTTCTCCTCCCTCCTCTCCCTCCCCCAGACTCTCTGCAGCAGCAGCTGTCTCCTTCAGCAGCGTGGGGATAACATCGTTTGCAATGTCAAAGAACTCCTTGTAGATCTCCTCATCCTCGCGGAAATAGTTATATCTGAAAGAGCAGACGAGTGGAGAAGGTCTGTTAATAATGGCAGGGAGGGGGCCAGAACACAGCCTGCAACATATTTCCATCTACTGCGTGTCTTCTCCTTCACAAAAGACATCATTATATCAAGTTCAGATTAAGACAGGGCTTTTTGACAATTTCATGTCTTCAGGGTGGAATGTAGACTTTTGATCATTGAAGGCATTGCAGTCCAGACACGACAAGAAGTGACCTCTACAAAGAATCCCGTTATGATACAAACACATGCATTCCCTTTGTGGATGGTGTACAGAGGGCGAGCTGAAACTGAAGAACAATGGGGGAGCAGGAAAAGGAAGCTGATAGATGGGGAGGGAATGTGTGGTCTGGTGGGTCAGTGCTGGTATTTTTAGCCGCAGCTCATGAACAGTGTGTTTAAAGGGGAGGAGAGAGCGTGGCTACACTTCCTGGCTCCACCACCACGCCCTCTCAGAGTGACTGGGCTTCTTCAGAGTGAAAGCACCACAGGAGTCATCACACTTTAATCCTTAGATTTGAGGTAAGATGGCTGATAAATGCCTTTAGACTTTTTCACATTTTATTATGTGGTCACAACACAAGTCAGGGAAGATAGCTGTGCATTCACTGCCACCTTGTGTTCGTCTGGTGAAATAAAACTGGAGCTGCCGGGTTGGTCGGCCGCTGCTGGATGACCACTTTCCTTCACTGTATCCTGCTGTAAACACCAGCAGCCCCTGCACCATGCAGAAAGGGCAGATTAACCAATAATGTAAACAACTGTTTCAGCCCTAAATGTAAGCTGATGTTGATGTAACCTTCACTTTGCTTTCTTACGTGTTTATAGGTAATTAGTATGACTCAGTCCAGGATTAATGTTGGCTAATCCTTCACTACAGCAACATGTTTTGTATTAACGTTGTATCGTTGTTTGAGCTGCTTCTTTAGCAGTATTTGAATGACCAGGTGGGTGTTATTTTAACTTGCAGTAAATGCTAATTGTTGTTAATGCAAATTCAACACTTTTCTCCATTTTTACCTGTTTTCTTAATAAATTCAGAATCATGTACATTTCCACTACATTAATTCCATCATAGTCATGCCATTTTAACCACTATGCTCGTCAAGTTGCTTCCACTTTTCTGTTAAGATCCTGTCAATGAATCACTGTCACATTAACATCCTTATACTAGCTCGAAGGGCTTAATCCTGCTCCTTCCTGGTAGGCTTTTTCATCTGAAACAACCACAGGATGTGTTGAATTTTACTGATGGTAACATAATGATAAGCTGCTCTGCAGTGGGGAACACACACAGCTGCAGTAAAGCCTGGTGCGCATGAATGAGACTCAGGTCCCATTTCCACAAGTTGGTCCTTATCCAGACACAGACTGCATGTTAATGCCAGGTGGAAATGGGACCTGAGTGATTCACTGTGCCCAGAACTGCCAGAGCCAACAGCATCACAGGATGTGAAAATGTAAGCAATGATGCCATTAGGATTGGGTGTCAAGAGCCACTTCAAAGTTGGAACTGTTACTAAATGTCTGAGAACCGTGAATTCATTAAGACCTGTGCAATTGGATTCTGCTTCTCAGTTCCCAACTTTCTGCATATTTCAGTGGTGCTCCGGATTGAGCTGCAGTGAGCGTCACGTCATTTGTTACACAGTACGCCAACAAAGCATGAAGAAGAGAGTACTTCTGTTTCCATTCCTGGAACATGGCGGACCGCAGTAAACGCTCAAAAGTTTGGTTTAGCTTCATTAAAAAAGAGAACAGAGCTGAATGCAACACCTTCAGTAAGGAGGTTTGGTGCGAGGGAGGAAGCAGCTCTAACATGACAAAGAATTTACTTCAACACGACGTGAATCTGAAGGAACGCACCGTGTTTAATGTGTCACGCTCTCCCAGATCCAGCTAACAGCAGATTAGGGCTGACCCCCAAATAGTCGAAGATTTGGTGCTTCGATGGGCGGAGCCTGATTCGGCTGTCAATCTCACAGTCGAAGCTTTGCAACAGCATTATGGAGCGAGGATCATATGAAACTGTGATAAGAAGCCCTCCACCCCGCGGCAATCGCTGCTAAACAGACACACATATGATTTGACTGTAGGCAAGACTTGTCGATTCAACTATGTAAATCCTTAGCCGGGGACAGCTCTACAGCAGATACGAGTAATTAGATACCCCAGAGACACCCCTCTGATACTAAACCTCTTCGCACTTTCGCCATGAAGGAGAAGATGAGCTAGGGGAAAGAGGGTAAACGTCACTGAGCGGTGACAAGATTTGTGGTGAAGGAATCCAAACTGAGATTGGATAAGAACCGTATTCGATGTGTAGAATCGGACTCCATAAAATTAAGATGATACCCAACCCTGGATGCTGTAAGTGTGGCTGTATGTTCACAAGATGAGTCCATATGAAAGATTGACACTCATAATGTGATGTTTTTTGGAGGAGTTAGTCTCTGGAGATTATTAACTTTTATTGTCAATTTTTTTTTGAATTCTTTGAACGTTGGAATGCTAAGAATGTTGTGTACTCATTGTCCCAGACTCTTTTATTCCAAACTTTGACTTGCAGTATACTAGTGGGTAAAAGCAGTGTGAACTCACTCCTGCATGACCTGAGCTGCCTTGGCCCAGGCCCTCAGAGCCTCCCGCACATTCCTGTGTCTGTAGTGGAAACCAGCCAGGTACATGTAGGGGTAGATGTGCTCGTTGTTGTAGTGCTTCTGAGCAGAAGTGACAGCCTGAGGGAGAGCACAGAAACACAGAGAAATGAATTCCTATCAAACATCCTGATCTGCAGAGAAATACACGAAGCGTGTGCACCACACTCACATCTGATGTCACTTTTACATCACGTTAGAGGCAGAGAAGTTCAATGATATGTTGTTGTCTAACTCTGAAGGGTTCATACAGGGAACTCACTGCAAAGCCAATACAGTCATTCACTCTCACTTTTAGTAACTGAAGCTGACCCCATCTGGTTGGTTTTGGTAAGTGCATGGCTGAAACAGGTTCCTTTAAATTAGTTCAAAATAAAGGTTTTAAAATGTGTCTCTCATATTGATATATTAAAAATAAATTCTTGAACATTTTGGGAGCCTGCAGAGACATTCCAGTCTTACTGCTGTGTGTCCTGGAGGAAACCTATCTAAAAGACTTACTTTGAGGTGGATTTCCAGGGGGCTCTCCTTGCCTGGGATTGGATCCTGATCTTCTAGGTCTGCCAGAGTGCCCATGGCCATAGGATACCTGGTACGCAGTACAGCACAGGAGGAAGTTTACACATTAACTCTTCAGAGTGGACAGGCACTGTATACAAACTGTGAGACTTTCAGAGACACTTCATTCCTTACTAACTTTACCAACAAACACTCTCACCTGTCCAGGTCGCCTCGATCATACAGCAACCAGAGGAGTTTCTGTTCAATCAGGGACAGAAAGAATAACATAAGCAGATCATGACAAAGACTGAGTGTCTGACTGTTAAGAACTGCAATATATGGTGTTATCAGTTAGAACATGTATTCCATACCTAAACAAGTGTTTCCGACTAGTTGAGTTTATATTAGTGATTATTAGGGATGGGGATTGTTCATTTTTATCGATATTGATACCCTTATTGAGACTGCTTAATGATCCGATTCTTTATCAATACCACTATCGATCCTTTACTATTATTTAGTGATGGTTATTTGGGACGACCAGACCCAACACGCATGAGGTAGGCCTGCACTGTATGAGGAAAATATCCAATGTGCGATACTGTTATATACTGAGAGGACATTTGCGATAAATAAATAAACATATATTGAAGTGTACATATTAACTGCCTAAATGTTGTTTCTAGAGCAGCAACATTAATGTTTACAACAGCAAAGTAACTCAATAACTTTATCTGACATCACAAGCAGTGAGTGACGTTTAGAAAGAACAACATCAGTCTGTATCAGTCCCTCCTCCTCTCTCGCTGGCTGCAGGTAACGTTACCAGGTATAAGGAGGAGCTGCTGGTTTGTCTCAGCCAGCAGCTGAGTTTTTCAGACTAAAGACCAGTCTGTGCTCCAGA
>JAPMOB010222881.1:0-11151 GCA_029875015.1 Lepomis gibbosus | reverse complement strand
TGAATTTCCAGTCCTGAAATATATAAAAAATATATAAAAAGGGACAAATTATGATAAAATAAGGCTAGAACAACAACCAACCGTCATTGGATTCAATAAATAGTACACAGTATTGTGCCCTCAAGATGGCCGCATAGGATAAGAAATTCACCATTGGAGAGGAGTGGTCAGCGACCCCTGCAGGTGGAGTTACAGTGTGACACCCGCTTTATGGGTGGAGCATAGGGTAATATAAGGCGCTGCACGCTGACCGCTGCTCAGTGATTCATCCTGACCTGCTAGGATGTCACTCGGGTTTATTCGTCCTTTTTTGGAATAAACTCTCTTGCACCGACTCTTGAGCGTCTCCAGTGAAGTTTCTTTAACTACGATGAATCAGCTAAAGAAGAAACCTAATAGAGTATTATTTGTTAAGTTTATTACGTTGGCGGAGGTAAGGTCCAGGCCTTTACTGGCCCAGCCTGGCCTTATTTCTGACCCGACAATGTAAGCTTGTATTTCTTCATTCAACAACAGGCTGCTCCCATGTTATTGCCACAGTAATTCTTTACGCTGTAAAGCTTATAATCTTTGACGGTTTAGGAACTGTTGTATTGTATTGGGTGCCTGTGCTATCGGAGAAGGCAAACCATATGCAGTGCCCTTCTTATCAAAGCAAGCTCTACAGTCAACACTGGTAGGCTAGGGCGCTATAGCATGTATGGTATTTTAAAGTTATCTTATTGATACCGTCTTGCAGATAAAGAAAAAAGATAATTAGCAAAATAACTGTATTGAACGGAAACAGCTAAATTAGAGATTATCAGCATGCAAAGTACATTGCTTAGGGAGAAAAAACATGTTGCGCAGCGAATATAATAATAACTATTATAATATAATTCCAAAAAGAGACTTGGCTTGGACATTGGCATGAAGTGACTTGTTTAGATCTCTGGCCTGCACACACTAAAATAATACTACATTAATATTAAAACACAAACTTGTACTTTGATTACTTTATTGACCAAGTACTTTTAGGGTTAGGGATAGTACTTTTATACAGATGTGGACAAAATTGTTGGTACCCTTCCGTTAAAATGAAGAAAAACACACAATTGTCCCTTAAATAACTTGAAACTGACAAAAGTAATAAATAATAGTAAGTAAAATTTTACTGAAAATTATCTAATGAAAATCAGACAGTGCTTTTGAATTGTAGTTCAACAGAATCATTTTAAAAAAACAAACTAATGAAACTGGCCTGGACAAAAATGATGGTACCTTGAACTTAATATTTTGTTGCACAACCTTTTGAGGCAGTCACTGCAATCAAGGGATTTCTGTAACTCTCAATGAGACTTCTGCACTTGTCAAAGGGTATTTTGGCCCACTCTTCATAAGCAAACTCCTCTAGCTGTTTCAGGTTTAAAGGCTGCCTTCTCCAGACTGCATGTTTCAGCTCCTTCCACAGATGTTCAATAAGATTTTGATCAAGCCTCACAAAGGCCACTTCAAAATATTCCAATGTTTTGCTCTCAGCCTTTCTTGGGTGTTTTTAGCTGGATGTTTTGGGTCATTATCCTGTTGGAGGAACCATGACTTGCGACCGAGACCTAGCTTCCTGACACTGGGCGGCACATTTCGCTCCAGAATGCACTGATAGTCTTGAGATTTCATTGTACCCTGTACAGAAGACATCCTGTGCCAGATGCAGCAAAGCATCCCCAAAATATAGCCAACCCTCCTCCGTGCTTCACAGTAGGTAGTACGGTGTTCTTTTTTTAATATGCTTAATTTTTGCATCTGCGAACATAGAGCTGATGTGATTTGCCAAAGATCTCCAGTTTTGTCTCACCTGTCCAAAAGACAGTCTCCCAGAAGCTTTGTGGCTTTTTTTATGATTTGGTGTCCTCTTGGTCATCTTCCAGAAAGTCCACTTTGGCTTAAACAGTGACGGACGGGGAGATCTTACACTGATGTACCTTGACCTTGGAGTTCACCTCTAATGTCTGTAAAGTTGTTCTGGACTCATTGGTTACCATTCGCATTATTCGTCTCTTCAATTTGTCATCAATTTTCCTCTTGCGGCCACATCCAGGGAGGTAGGCTACAGTTCTGAGAGGCTTAGACTAGTGTTGTAGTCAAGACCGCTCAAACCGAGACCAAGTCGAGACCAAGACAAGTTCCCCACATTACATGACACACGATAAAATGTGGAACGAGATCATAGGTAGTTCTCAAATTGATCTGAAAGATCCAGATTCCCATAAAAAAGCCCACATACAAACACTAAGAGGCAAAATCATCATAAGCTTTTTTATTCAACACTCCTTTTCCATGCTTAACATCGCAAGGAGGGGTGACAGTCGTTAACAGGATCAATTCACTGTTAATTAGGGTTATTGGTTGCATTTGTAGCAATACTCTTTACATCCAATGAAAGTTAGGATGCTAACAAATAAATCAGACAATGCAAGAGCCATTTATTGATATTGCCAAAGTTACGGTCTGACTGGTCTTGATATAAAATCCAGAGTCCTCAATGTCCGAGACCGAGGCAAGACAGAGTACCAATGCGGTCGAGTCCGAGACAAGACCAAGACCGGTCTCAAGTACTACAACGCCAGCTTAGACTTCTGAATATTTGCAACTGTAGTCACATGAACATCAAGCTCCTTGGAGATGTTCTTTTAGCCTTTACCTTTAACATGCTTCTCTATAATTTTCTTTCTAATCTCCTGAGACCGCTCTCTCCTTGGTTTTCTGTGGTCCATTTTCAGTGTGGTACACACCATCAAAACAAACAGCACTACTGACTACTTTTCACGCTTTGAATAGGCACACTTAATGATTACAAGTTTGTAGACACTTGTGATGCATGTTAAGCACCTTAGTTTAACATGTCCCAATGGTCAAATTATTTCCAATCTTGTCTACGGGTACCATCATTTTTGTCCAGGCCAGTTTTATTAGTTTGTTTTTAAAAATGATTCTGTTGAACCATAATTCAAATGCAATGTCTGATTGTCATTATTTAATGTTCAGTAATTTATTGTTTATTATTACTTTTGTCAGTCTCATGTTATTTCAGGAACCACTGTGGGTTTTTCTTTATTTTAACGGAAGGGTACCAACAATTTTGTCCACGCCTGTACTTCAGGCTTGGAAAATAAATATTATATTATATATTTATGGGAATAATTGTACTTTTACTTGAGTAAAAATGTTCAGTACTCTTCCCACCACTGCTTACAGTCAGAATCATAATATCGCTGGTATTATTGGTATTGAAAACACTGTGATCTTCTGAAGACCTACCTGTCTAAATGACAACTTGATGCTGATGAGTCACAAAAACAATGCGTTTCATTCTCGTTTCTCTTACCCCTGATATGAATCTCTTTCCATCGCTCTGATCCCCTTCTTGTTTTCTTTTCTTTGCTTTCTGTATCTTTTGCTTCTTTTGCTGCACAGCCTGCTCAGTCTGTTCTCCGCATTTCCCCACTTTGTTCTCATCGTTCCCCTCCTCCTTTGGCTCCTGCCAGTAACGAGCTGGAGGCTGTTAGAGGGGAGCAAACGGTGGCGAGTTAGCAGCAGCAACATTAAGGAGAGGACAGGAAAAAGGAAGATAATTAAAACGTATAAAATACATGACCATTGTGTGACACTGTTCACTGTCAGTTGCAGACAGTGATGTCAGATTGTACACCGCGCTACCTGCGTTAGCTACCTGATGCTAGCAAATGGCCAGCCAATGCTACGAGGTGTCTGTCAGTCCGCCTTAGCTGGCGGTATCAAAAGTTTGAAACGTTTACACTGACGTCCCCTAATTTATGACTTATTCGTAGTTACCTTCTTCTTTTTCCCCACGTGGGGATCATTCACAGTTGCCTCGCTGGAAGACGCCATCTTTATTGTGTACCTTTTCCACGTCCGGCGTCGTCACATCTAACTACGTCACATCCAGTTTAAGGTTCTTCTTCTACGATTTCGGCAGTGTTGATCATGGTGTTGATGCTGTTAAGCGTATTACTCTATGGTATTACTGCCCTCGATAGGTCAGAGCTACATCTAAATTCTCACATACAATCCTGCATTGTGTAGAAACTGCAGAACTGCCTTGGAGATCAATTTGTGTTTTTTACTTTGTCCAAACAAAGATGCAACAGAAAAAGCCTCAACTCCAAGTCCTGACAATCTAACAAAGAGTACTTTTCTTTCTAACCTATATTTTCTACATTTTAGGAAAACATGCCCTACCTTTAAGGATCCCACATTCACACAAGCCTGAAACATGTTTTCCTACAATGCACAAAGAATCACATAACCCACAGTGGCCCAACCTCAATCTACAGAGTTTCACTGAGTCCCTATGGGACAGAGAAGTACAAAAACTAACTTTAGGTTGCATAGAAAAGAAGCATCTACCTCAGACTTCCCTTTGCGACCCTGTCTGCCATTCTTTAGTTAAGCCCTCTTTAATTATTTCCTTCAATTTCCCTATCTCCATGGATAAATGGACATCTACTTCTTTGCTTAAGCTTTCCTTTGCAATGTGGTCCACCTGCTCATTCACCCTCACCCCGGCGTGCCCTGGAACCCAGCAGAAAGTGATGCTGCAGGCGAACCCAATTCTAAAAAACACATTCAAAATGTCATTCACAATGTCAGGAGGAGCTGTAGATTGTCCTGCTCTTAACGTTTCCAGAGGAGCTGCAGAATCAGTACAGATAGTGACTTCTTTAGGTTGAGCTTCCTCAATCCACCATAAAACCCATAGAATTGCCATTAACTCAGTGGTGAAACCTAGCTTCCATTAGAAATGCGTCGACCAATGTTCAATCCAAGGTGCTTCACATACACCCCAAAACTGGCTCTCCCACTAACTTGATCTCTAGATCCATCTAAACAATTAAAGTGCTCTCAGGCATTGAATTAAGATATTCTACTATTCTTGGGGTCGCTTCCCTCTTATCTTTTTCTTGAAGAAAAGAAAGCTCATTGTTAAATTCAGGCAGCACCCAATAGGGCCAGTTTTAGATTGTCTTCTTCTTAGAATTTAATTGGCAACAAAATGACCGCCACCAACTGGTAGTATTGTGGCCCACATTAGTCACAACTGCCTGTGTTGTTTGCCTATTTTGAGTAAAGTGCTGTTTAATCCCATGTGCCCAAATAAGTCTTGATATGATTTAACCCTTCTCTCCTGTTCCTTCCCGCACATATAATTTCTCCCACTGTGCTCTATATTTTGTAAAACCAACGTCCTTTTCTCTACTTCATCCTCCCCCTTTGCTTTTGCCACCTTTTCTTCAATCTCTGTTGAAATGTAGTGGAGTAGAATTAGGCCTGTAAAGTTGCACGAAAAGTAAATTACAAGAACCTCAAATTTGTACAGTACCTGAATAAATGTACTTACTACATTCTACCACTGCTTATTACTTAAGTAATTGATGAAAGAAACAATTTAAAAATGAATCGTATTCTTTTTTTCCATTTATAGTAACTTGATAATGAGTTTATCCTTAATCTTGGAAATTTTATTTACTATTTTTACAAACAATGTCAACCGTTTTTTTTTTCAGGAGCTTTCAATCGCACCTTCCGCAGACCATGGCCTGACCAGTACGGGGTTTTTTAGGTCAACACTGATCAATATGTTGATATAAAAAAACACCAACTCTCAAGTATACTGTAAATGGCATTGGTTGGCAGTGTGAACTTTATTTTTTATTTTTTAAATCCGAGGTATGATAATGCTATATCGACCAATATTCTTTAAGCGTTTTTACGGCTGCTACCATTGAGTTGACCTATGCAGTTGGTTTGGTAACTTTCGCAATGATCTGTTGCTTTTCCATGTTCTGTAGCTCCTCTTCTAAGCGGCCAAGCGAAGCGAGGGGAACCCGGCGTGGTGGGTGAACCACAGGAACTGTGTTGGGATCATTGTGAGTGGTGCACTCACCAGGAAACAATCCTGTTCCTTTCAAAATGTCAGCAAACTCATCCATGATTGAAACCTCAGGTGCTCCAGATACAGTGAGAAAGCAGGCAGTGGGCCGAACCACTGTAAGGCAGGGAGGGCGGATTCAAAATGTTTCTAAACATAAAACGCTCTTTTATTGCCTAGTCTAATCCTGTTGATTATCACTTTAATATTTGTTTAGTTTTTAATGGAGGAGTGGTCACCTTTCTGGCTGTTGGAGGTCCAGGCCATTAAAAGGCAACTCCACCGATATTAAACATCAAAGTCTGTTTACAGGGCTTTGGGTGTACTACTGCATACCTGCAAAAAGTAGTACAAGGCTATTGTGGCTCCAGAGGAAGCTGCGAGAATTGGGTAAAAGGGTGGATGTGGGAATTGGGGGAGCCCCGGGGGGTGTTGCAGCACTCCCTGAAATTAGGCCTGATAACAAAAAAACATCTGTTAAACTCATAAGTACTTTTTTTTTTACTAGGACTTATACATGTGGTACACTACTATTTGTGGTGGGAAAGAGGTTTGACTTATTTTAATCCATTGTTTATCATGAATGTCTTATTCTATAAGAAAGAAACAACCTCATTTCAAGGCAGGTCAGATATTTCACATTTGACCACTTTGAGGATTTTAGGCCCCCACACACGGGTATTTATTAAAGCCCAGCTTTTTATCTGTGTTTTGGCCTTTCGTCCACAGGCAAACAGCATTTGAGGTCACTGAAAAAAAACCTTTTTGAAAACTCCTGCCAGGGTGAAGATTTGTTTCAATGCTGTTTGCAGTATTGTTGTGTAGATGTGAGTGTGCCCCATTATCAGGGTTGATTAACATGGGGCGATATTTTCTGCAATGGTCGAAACAGTACTTGTTCTAAGATTTGTGTTTTGCTAACTTTATATTTGAGTGTGATAATAAGAAATAACTCCACTTTTCTGGCAGGAATATTTTTTTCAGGGTTTTGATAAGCCAACATGGCTTCAATGTTAGGGTTAGGGTTAGCGCTTCATTTGTGTTTTTACTTTCTCATGTTGACGGAGATATTTTTTTAAACAGATGGGGGAAAAACTCTATTTTTAAAAATGGGCATACACATGTGTACTAGGTTTTAGAGTGTCCCACTGAATCAAAAGGTAACAAAGATGTCAGGGAACATGGTCAGACAGACCCAGAGAGTTCAGTTCAGGAACCTACAGCTACAGAGTATATAAGGTAAATGCATTTACTGCCACTGCAATAATAATAATAATAATAATCTTTATTTATTGAGCACTTTTCAAAATCCAAAGTTATAAAGTACTTTCACAAGGGCAAATACAATAAGACACACAAAAAAGATGAAACAAGATTAAAAAAAAAGAAAACAAGTACAACAGGGTGTGTGATTTGGTTATTTGGATCTAGAGGATCTATATCAGAGGATATATTTAATGTATAATCATACTGTACTACCACAGAGAGAGAGACAGGCCCTTGCATGGCAATTTTCCATTGTCCACCAGATGCCCTTGGACTTTCTCTCCTTTTCACATCACGTGACTGCCCCACCCATTTACACACCTGTAGACCTCCTTATCCTATCTGCCCTGCAGTTACCAGGAGCAGGTTTAACCTGAAACAGTGTGCACCATTTTGCAGTTTCCAGGTTGGGCGACATGTTTCCTCAAAGCAGTGTGCAACAGGCTTGTATGTAAATATGTATATAAACACTTCCTTATTTTATGTAACATGTAGCTGTCATTTTCATCCTTTAGTGTTTTTTAATATAGTTTGTTCTATTTTATTGTTTATTTTCTATTCTATTTAAATATTGTAATTCCTGATTTGTAAAATGTCACACACAGAAGAAAAGAATGTGAATGAGCTATTAATGTTTAGATGCAAATTTAAAGAATGTGAAAAACACTTCTGCTATCACATTAGATGCAACTGAATACATTAGGTGCATCCTTTTACAGAAATGCCACATGTCTAGCCAATCATGTACCCATCACCACATAGCCCTGTCCAGTGTTCAAATTTCAGTGCGGAACTGAAGTGTGGGGTCCTTCATCTTCTTTTTGTAGTCTTCGTCAAACAGTTCACTCTGCGCCACAGTGAAATGGTTCTTCCAGTCACCAACCTTCCCTGCAGAACCACAAAAAACAGTCATGTATTTTAGCTATGGTGGATATCTTTGGGTATCTTTTTTTTTCTGGTCACACATTTATTTATTTTTTATCAGGTTACCTTTTCTCATGAAAGGAGAAATTTTGAAATCCATAACTGGGAGTGTAGAATAGTTGTTCATGTCGTCCTTTTTCATACTATCAAAGTGCACTCTGTCCATAATTCTTTGCTTCTCCTCAGCTGAAGGAGACAAGCCGAGAAACTGGCAGAGTTTGTCTATTTCCCGACCAGTATCCTGGGAACACAACGGCAAGATATCATCATTGCATTATTACTAGCTAGAGGAGAACTTTGGAAAAGTAACCCGTATGGGAAGATACCCATAAAAACAAATACATTACCTCAGCCAGATCTTCGTAGAACATGTAATGGATTTTTGAATAAGTCTGTTTCTTCTTCCACCAGCCGTTCACATGGTCATACCAGGGTCCAAACACCACTGAAGCCACAGAACAATGCATGGAAGCACTTCAGTAGCATTCAGTAAAACTCTGTGCATCTCTGTACCAATAAAAGAACAACTCTATTGTTGCGGTATTTCAGACATACTCTTTCCCTCCATGAATTTGTGGACGTAGCTGTTCCAGTCTCCAGGCTCTGGCTGGGCCATGTTCATGCGTTCAAAGTGAAAATAAGACACCATGTTGTCTTTGGCATTGCGGGCCACGTAGATCATCTACAGAAGAAGAAAACACTTTTATCTGACAATACATGAGTCATAATATACTTTTACACACCTAAGCGTTTGTTGTGGTAACTGAAAATAGACATGCTTCAAATTCTGTTGTTTTTCTTTGTCATTCTTAAGCCTTTAAATGAAATATCTAGGGCTGGGCACGTTAAGGATTACTCACGCATAACCGCCTAATTAATGCCAACAATTAGCCTATTTAATCGCACGTTAATGCAGTTTTTATTACTATTATCATTTTGAAAGTCCATTGCTCACTGGCTCTGAATACACATACAGTCAAACCATGGGTTACAGGAGGGGTGGGACGTTGAACAGCCTGCAAATCACCCACCCAAACAAACAGTGGAGGGAGCAGGAATGTACTGGGACTGAAATTCAGCCCGTGACTTTGAGACGGAGAGGCCTTTTAGGCAGGCACCTAAAGGACGTTAACCTGTTGCTCAGAAGGTGCCAGTTATGATTTTATGATTGTGGCTCAGGACACGCTATAAAAAGGTAATGTCCTGGCAGTGGCAAATAGCTTTGGTTTAATATTTGATTTGATTTCATTAATGTTTAAGTTGAGATTTACAAGAAATATTTTTTTACTACTGTGTAAAGGGAATTCTGCTGGTAAAAAGCACCTTATTTGTTTAAAGTGTTTGCAAAACACATGTACTTATGCACTTATGTGTATTAAGCAGTACATTTAAATTTAAAGTGCGCAATACACTACTTTACAATTAATTATTTAAATTTGCTCATAACTATGCAATTAATCGCAGAAAAACATGCCATTAATTGCTATTAAAATTTTAGTCGTTGCCCAGCACTAGAAATATCCTTAATGCTGCTGAAGTTACTCCTCTATTTCAGCATCATTGCAAATAACATGCAAACTACTGACCCTGCAGTTTTGCTCCCAAAAGGACTGTGGCACAAACTGGACTGGAAAATGAGTTTTAATGAGGCGGGGAGAGGTGGGGAGCTTGTCCGCCAGATCTTTTCCTAAATGAAGAAGTAAAAATACATAGATAGATTGATAAGGTTTACCAAGTAAGTTTAACTTTAGGCAAAGCTAGTGTTTGTATGGTTTGTACGCCATGTATGTGAAAAATGGTGAGTATGTTTGACCATCTAATCAACCTGTATCCAAAGATGGGATGGTGAGCTCCAAGAAGGGCACTCTCTCATAGATTGGCATAGATGTCTGACGCTCTGGGGATGTCTGACCAAAATACAGCAGGTCAAGGATGTAGGAGACCCAGGTGGTTCCTAAAACAAAGATGGAAGAAAATGAAAAAGACTGATTTAATCCAAACCCCTCACCTTGATACACGTTTATTCCACAGCTACAGGTGAAAGTCCATGTTTGTGGGCTGACCTGCTTTCGGGTATGTTGCAATAAGTACATCGTCTGGTCTGGCCTGAAATTTTTGAACATTCGCCCAGTTGTCTGTGAAATAGTGAACCATTGAGACTCCATGGAAATCTATCACTTCTGGTCGAGAAGGTAACATAATCTACAAAAAGGGAAAACAAGAAAATGGAAGATAATTAAAATGTATGAAACACATGACCCTTGTGACACTGTTCACTATCAGTTGCAGACAGTGAAGTCAGATTGGTTTAAACTTCTACAAAAAGGACAATAGTGTGCTCAAAGATTAAGTATATATTGTTCAAACAGATATAAAGCCTTTTGCATGCATTTTAAAATACTTTTTATACTTTTTACTTTAGTCTACATATATGTTCTCATCCACTCAGCATTACATGTTTAACAAGTAATGAGTCCAACTTAAAGGAAAAGCAACTCTTTGAAGACGAGCTGCAGTGATTCATTAATTTAGACAAACCTTGTCCATATCAACTGACATACTGATCACAGATTGTTTCTCTGCTGTATTTCTGACACTCTTCTCTTCTCCTGCTGTTGTTTCTCTTCCCAAACAGTCCAACTATTTGCCTTCCTCTTTGTTCTCGTAACAGGGTTTTGCTAGTAATTCAGTCCTGGATGAAAACAAAAGTTCTGGCTCCTCCCTCTCCCTACAGATTTTCATGCTGATTTCCGTAAAGGCTTTAACCCTTCACTGCCCTGTTTTCAGAGTGTGACATGCTGTGCATTGTGCAACACAGGAAGTATGCATTGATAACACTCCGCTTCAGATATCCCAAATAAACCTGATGAACTAGTCGTCCTACTTCCCTTGTTATATTTAACTGTTACATAGGTGAAACGGTATTTGTGGCGCGTTCGAGACCGGTTTTATACTTTTATGCAGAAAAGATGACTTTATGAGATTCTTTACTGTAGCAGCAACCTAATGTGTAAAACATATTTCTACATCAA